>BMAV01017264.1:0-13108 GCA_019973955.1 Trichonephila inaurata madagascariensis | reverse complement strand
TAACTTTGAGATCTGACTCCCCACTCAATCTGAAACAACACTGGAATACGTGCCATACCTAAACCCCAATAATGACAAACCTCATACATATTAAGGTTTGTACCCGATTATAAACTATTCTTTAGGGCATAAAAAAAACCCTATCATTTTCAATGCAACTCTACTTGTTCAAATTTATGTTGTAAAGTCTCCTCCATCTTTTTTACCACTTTTAATATATTTTATGTATTCCGGAAGTCAATAAAATAAATATTTTCGAGGTTGATGAAACAATTTTATCAAGTGTTTCTAATGGAATGACACAACATATTGCATTTAGATTCATTACATGGTAAATCTTGACTTTTTGGAATGCAGATTCATGAACTCGTGGCCCCCGGGACCTGCAATATAGCACCACCTGCTACTTTTTTTCTGTGTTCTACTGAAGAGAAAAATGTACAAAACTAAGTCTTACAAAATCGAACATTTTGAAACTTTGTACCCCAAGAATCGTTGTGATTAACTTCGAAGAACAAATTCACTGTTACTGGAAGATGCACATATTCAAATGTATTCGTTTTAAGACGTGTGCTACTGGAAAATATGTATTCAAATGATAACCGTTGTAGGTCTACATTACAGACCTATTCTATTTTTTTCGTAGGAAAATGTGTTCAAAATTTCAAATAGTGTTAAAAATATAGCCCAATGTTTGTAGAGAATATATATATATATAATAAAAAAAATATATATATATATATATATATATATATATATATATATATATATATATATATATATATATAATCATTGTACACTACATAAAAATCTACACATCTATACACATACTATAATCTACTACACATACTATAATTGTTTTAAAATAATATTGTCGTAAAGAATCCGTCCTATTTAAAGACATAAATGAAGATAAAAAAATAACTTCTATATTAAGAAGTTTTTGCTATATAAAAACACACTGTTAAGCATTATTTTTAAGGTAATTCACAACTTATTACTTAAAAAATTATAATTGGAAAAAAACACACAATTCACATGCCTGAAAAGGAGATATAAACATCACAATTTTTATTAACGTGAAATTAAATTTCTGAACATATTTTTAACTATAAATTTATTCTAAGATTTTTCTTAGGTTCTTATAGCTTATACTCGTTAGAAATAATACTGAAATAGTTTATTTTAAAAATGTAACTCTATAAAAATCCGATGTGATTTACCTCAGGTGAAATGTATGACATTCAGCAAAAAATTTTTCTTTTAATACAATTGTATATAATGAATAATTTCAGAACATTAAATTATTTCCTCTAAATTTTTTTGGATCTGTTTCTTTTTTCAGTTTTGGCCCCAAAAGTGAGATAATTCGTCTTGCTATATTTTTTTATATAAACAATAATTCAAAAACATTTGGCAATATATACAAAAAATACCATTTATCATCAAAACAAATAATTATTTTATTTGTAAAAATATCTGTAGTAATTATTTATAAAAAAAATTATCTTACCTTAAAAAATACTCTTTATTTTTAAAATAAAAACCCCTTTAAAAAAGGGCATGAAAAAAAAATAAAACGCATTTACTTTTTTTTTTTTTTTATAAATTGATAATAAACATAACTGTGCACCCCTTTGCTTTCAACAAGTACTGGGAAAAATACTTTTTCCCTTGATAACGGAAAAGAAAGAAATGTTGAGAACTTTTTTTCCCCGCATTTTTTACTGAACTATGTTCCGGTAATTTTACCAGCACTTGGGCAAATTGCATTTCACATTGAAGATTTTTTCCTGTCTCCTTTTTTTTTTCAGTTCGTATCTTCTCTATGCTTTATCTCAGTTTTGGCCCCTTTTTGTAAAAATTAAAGTAAAGGTTCGAAAAAAAAAAAAAAAAGATCCAGTCACTTTTTTAAGAAAATGCATATTTTAATGTAAAACCCCAAATTTAAGAAAATAAAAAGGCATTTTTTATAGCCTTACCTTTTCTTCAGAAAAAACGTTGCAAATCCCTGCTCTGATAAAAAAAGATGTTACATTATATTCAAAAAAAGAAACTGGTATCTGATTTAAATTTTATCTAAAAAATATTTTTCCCTTGAATGTTGAATACCTTTTTTTAAAAGTCACTTTTTCTTTTTTATTATTTTGTCAAATTTATTCTTAACACCCCCAAAATTTCCCTTGGAAAAAAATTAAATTTCCCATTTTTAAAAAAGGGGAAACCCCAAATTCTACGAATTATAAAGAACATACATTTATACATTTTAAAATTTTTTTTAAAAATATATAAATAAGACTTGTTAAAAATTTATCATCACGTTTCTTTTTTTTTTTTTTTTAAAAGTACTAAAAATTTAAAAATTTTTTCCATTCTTTTTAATTTTTTAAAAAGATACATTTTTATCGGGGGCGAGGGATGTAATTTTTTTTTATTGAAATTCCTTTTATATTTATGATTTTCAAAAACTTTTTTTAGTTTAACTAATTAAAAAGTTTTAAAAAACGGATATGTATATAAAATTGGCTTGATCTAATTTCCTCCCGAAATATGATTAAAAGTTTACTGATCCCCTGGGGGTTTTTGGGGGTTTCAAGAATGAAAAGGGAAAAAAAATTTTTTTACCAAAAAATTTATTAGTCCCTGTTAATATTTTTTTTGAACCTTAGGACTCAAAAATATTTCCCCTTTTTTTTTCGTTGTCATCTTCTTGTGTTACAATTAAGCACTACTATTAGAGTCCTCTTAGAATTCGATTCAACAAATTACTAAGAAAAGAGTTCCATAATTTAATCCAAAGACTCTCTTAAGAGAGAAAGAGAAATCTGATAAGGAATTTAATTATTTTTTTTACTTAGCAAATGCATTTGCAAACTGTAGAGGTATGAGAAGTGTAAGACTCTACTTGAACTGAATAGAATACAATAACCTTTTTAACTAAACGGGGCCTAAGCATCAAAAAATCAACTTAATACGGGAAAGGAAAAGATTCCCCTTTCAAATTTACAATACCTCTTGCACTTCGCTTTAACTCAGTTAATCGCTTTTTGGTTTCATATATACCTTTTTAATTTTAAACCCAAAGGGGCCAAAATCGTCGTAAATACTAGTAGCTCATTAGGGACGTTTTCGTTCCTTTTGGGCCCTTAAAAAGGAGTTTGATGCTGAAGAGTTCTGTACTTGTGCTAAGGAGCGTTTTGATTTCAAAAGGGGGCAATTTTGCAGTTAAGTTGGGGACTGCAAATGTTCTAACTTTCAAACTTGCACCCAAATTTTTAGTCATAATTTTCCCCCCCCCACCCCCATCCCCCCAATGACAATGCATTGAACTTCCCAAAAATAAAAATTTTCCTTGACGTAAATCTACAATACAATTTAAAAATACAAAATAACAAATTTTTAACATAAATATTAAATTTTTTTTTTATAATTTTTTTATTGGGGCAAGCATGGGGTCACCCGGTAAATTTTTAAAAATTGTTCTTAACTTGGGATTGTTAAATTAATTATCAAATACAGTGTTCAGTACTGATACATTTATAAACTAATTTTGTCAGTGTAAATGCGTATTTTTTTTAAGTCAGAATGTATTTTTTTTTTTATTTCTTTTCGGGAAATTAATAACATTTTTAAAAAAATGTTTTTTTTTTCGACTTTTTTTTAAAAACTAGCACCCCCAGTTGAGTTATTATGCGCCCCCGGGGGGCCCCCCACGGGTTTAAACCCCTGTGGGGACTCATTGATTTTCAAAATGCTTTATTTGTAAAAACCGTGGGTTCAAACCTGAAAATTTTGGTCTTTTGTCCCTAAAATTCCCTTTTCCAATTTTTCGTTTTTTCTCCAATATTGGACCAGGTTGGACTCAAAATGAAGGTAATGTTTAGCTCTATATATTGTGTGAGATTTCTATCTGCATTATTGAATTTATTAAACGTATGTACAAGAACAACTCACCGATGAACACTTGGACATTTGTATTTGAATGGTATCCACTACGAACTCTCCCAAAATCAAAAAATTTGTGGAAGACATAAAAAATTATCTATCCTACTAATGAAAGTTAACAAGTCCCCGATAAAAAAAATCCTTTATTACATTTATTATTTACGACTATCTATACTTCAAATTATTTTTTTATGCACGATTCAATCTCAAATTTATTTTTGCTGTATACAGTTTACTATAATTTATTTCATTTTTATTTGAAATGTAAATTAGCAAATGTAGGATTTTTTTAAAGCTGATAGAGCTTTTTCTAGTAGCTCACAGTAAAATTTAAAACCAGTATGGTAGATCAGAAACTTAATTTAACAACCACTGATCAAGGAGTTATCCTTTGTTTTCTCTATTTATAGAGAAGAGCTCATGATTTCAATTAGAGTGGTCTTCGTAGCCACGTGGTTAAATAATAGAGCTCATTACCGATGCTATTTCAATAGAGTTAGATGCTTGAATTTTATTTCCTACAGACCCATCGTACAGAGGAGCTGATACCGAATAAATTAGTTTGAATTCGAGTTTTCACCTAACGCGAGTGGAGCGAGCACGTATCAAATCTCGTATCCGTAGTTCAAACTTTCAAGATGTATTTGAAAAGGAGGGAACCAATGACCTAAAAAATAGGCTTAATTTTGGAGCGAATATTCGGGAAAACGAAGGGGAACGATAAAATCCCGTCCTTTTCAGTTACAGCCATTTTACATTAACTTCGGGAAGGGAATGTAGGCGCTTTCTGGACAAAAAATATCAACATAAATCTAATAAATATTTATCTCCATAAGAGTATAGTGAATAAGTGAAGACAAAATTACGTTTAATTCAGTTAAAACATTACAAAATATTTTCTTAAAATTCATTCTTTTTAAACAAAGAAACAAGCATGACACTTGGAAAATGTTGACATGTTCATCTCTTACATATTTACTTCATAAAATTGTTTGATAAATAAAAAAAAAATAATCTATAATATATCCTTAATAAACAACAATAAAAATCATGTCTTCGATGCATTTAAATTTGTTATAAAAATGTATTTTTTAAAAAAAAAATCCCTCAGCGTTAATAAATAAGCTATTATTGATTTGTTGATTATTTATATACACTAGACTTACGGATGTTGGTTATATAGTACCTATTTTTACTGAAGTGAGCCAATTTGACTCATACAAGAAAACTGAAGTTTTTTGCCAAAAAAATAGTTCTAAATCAATTTAAATAAAAGATTCATTACTAAAAAATTCATTGGAAACATTTTTTTACATAAATTTTGTTTTTGCATTTCTATTACATTTAGCACAAAGGTTTTTTCATCTATTTCTATTGCATGATTCTTAAACATGACAATTCTACCGTGCGTCAGTAGTATAAGTTTTGGCATTGGAATGGAAGCCTTTCAGCATAAGCAGTTGGACCCAAGACGTCTTAGAATGTAGTATAAACCAATAATCTACCTTCGTTCAATGTTTCCCATAAAGTCCCATCAGCAACTTATTCGACTGAAATTTCTTTATCAGAAGATGTATCAATAGCGTCTAAATCACTTTCGGTTTCAAAATCAGAAATAATAAACCTTGCACTTCTTTTTCTAGGAGCTATATAACGAAGATCTTCATCTTCACAGCTTTAAAATTCAATTTTATTGACTTCCTACAATGATTCAATTTCGTTATCACATTTGTCTATATCAATTGTATCCGATTCATTATCTGATTTGTCTTTTTGTATTCTGATTAGTCCCTTCAATAAAAGAAATTTTTTTCTTAATTTTTCCCATGATAGCAATCTTAGATAACCAGATAAAATAAATATAAATTGTAATACTTTTTACGAATAAATTACAAAATTATGTTTGTAGATCAAATTTTTCTTGTAAAAATTGAATTTTACAAAATTATAAATTATATATTATTTCACTAAAAATGTAAATTTAATTCATTACTCTCACAAATAATAAAAGTTTTGAAGCAATAATTTAAAAGGTGTACTGTTAAAATTTAAAAGTATTACAATTAACATATTTTAGAATTCATTTGTTGAATATTAAAAAGCGTTAATCAGATGAAATTTGTTATTGTTAACAATTCCATCAATAACCTTCAGAGCACGATTTATTAAAGTAACTAAATAGGTATGAAAATTTCACAAACTATATAAACACAACATTTAGATAACTTTTCAAAAAGATATATTTACAAATATCACAATAATTTCTTAAATGTTCAAAACATCAACATTCGTTTTCTTCTATTTTTAAATTTTCATTCTATGCTTTATAAAAAAAATTATCTATGTATTATAAATCCAATAAGAAATAATTTATTATCAGTAACAAATATTCATACAAAGAGAAAAAGAATAAATTTTGATTACAAGTCTTGAGCATCTACTTAAATACTTCTTCACATATTTCTTCTATTACATAAATATGAGTATAACCAATCCTTAACATTGCACATTTTTATATTAATATAAATAAATCTCAAGTACAAAATATAATAAAATAAAATTTACAAGCATTTTGAGTAAGAACTGTACGCAAAAATGACTAAATAAATTTTAAACTTTCTACAAAATATATATTTGACTTTCTGTTATATAGATATAGAAAATGATAGATGGAAACAATAACTGAATACTTTACTTTTTTAAAGTCGTTTATTGGAATTATATTTCTCACTTCTGTTCCTTTTGTTATACATGCTTCGAAATATCTCAGTGCTTTGAGTTACAAAAGACGAATGAACTGTGAAATAATTGCTGACAAAAGGATTGTTTTTTGTTTACGCAACAGAATCTACTCCGACAAACTTTTTTTCAAAGGTTGCATGTCCAAATTCCTTTCCTTTTATTACGATATTTCTTCTTCTTTTTCCCTTTCATAAATCCAAAAGAAAAATAAATGCTTGAGAAGTAGAAAGGAGAGAAAAATACTCGCATTCTTACGTTGAAAACTTTCCTATCGATAGAGAATGACATTTGACGAATGGTACCACCCAACTTTTCAGCTTCTTATCTATTATAAAAACTGAGAAATGAGGAACTGAGTGTTCCGGAGAGTCTAGAGCACTCAGAGACAGTGAATTGGTCTGAAGATGAAAATAATCATTCACGATGGGAATTTTTTTTGTGCGATTTAAACTGTTCGGTTTGAGAAGCAGCGACCAATGTTTGAGTTATCGAAGATTTCCTGTTATCAATCATTATTTATTCCATGTGTTTATTCAAACAGCTATTACAAATAAAATGTGGAATATACAAATAAATATATATGAAAGAAAAGTATTAAAATAGATTTATCTCACGCATATCTATATCCAATTGGTTTGATAAGTTGTGCAACTGTTGACTGAAAAACAACATGAATCTTCAAATCAATGTTTTAGTTCTAAGAAATAATGTATAACCAACAATTCTAACTGAAATTGTTTTGAGAAATGATTTTAATTCACAATTTTTAATGTAAATTCAAATAGAAAATATTTTAAGTTGCATTTTTTAAACTAGTATCAGATTAAATCTAAATTTTGCATGTCATTAATGGTTTTACAAAACTATAAATAAATTTTATATGCAGTAATTATATAATACTACCGTCTCATATCTTCAAAAGTTATAAGACGAAAGAAAAGTAAAAAGTTGATCATATTTGTATTCAGAGGAATCCATTTGGGAAAGCTCAATATATTAAAGAGTTGAAATAATATTTACAATACTGAATGAAAAATATTGTAATATAAATTAAATTTACCTTATTTATTTATTTTTTAAGCCACCATTGATTCTAAGCCGCACCCTAATTCTCCAATAAAGTTTGTGAAAATTGAAAAATAGTATAAAATGGTTTACCAAGATATATCAATTTTACGAAGATAAAAGAAATATAAAATGATAACTAATAAAGTCAATAGTAATTATTCTACCCGTATTGTAAACTTTTAAATTCATATATGAACCTGTAATTGCTCTAATTGCCCAGTCCAACGAAAACTTTTTCCTTCGATTCTTGGCTGCACCTGATTTTCAGTAGCGTTAATACTTGAAAAAGTACTGCTTAGATTCGACTAAATGCGGTAATTTGTTTTTGTGCTATGCAACGATGTTGATATAAATAAATTTCCTTGTTCCATTTTCAGATATTCATTTTTAAGATACAACTGTTTGATAAAAGGTTTTTTGAACTTCTAAAATTAAACAATATTGTCTGAACTTTTAACTTGTTTTCTTTTTGAAAGTTTTTCTTCAATAGTTTATGCAAAATTAGTTATTATTAATTTTGCTTCACCCATTGAGACTTTTATATTTTAGTTTTGTTTTCGTATATATCCAGCAAATCTCTAACAAAAATCTTATTCATTTTTTAAAAAAACATATTAAATATATATCGTTCCTCAAAACTTTCTCCAAATATATTAAATATGTATCACTCCTCCAACACTTTAATTCACTTATTTGTGTCATTTCCATCAGAACATAAAAGTGCTAAGAATAAGTACTCTTAACGCAATAATTTCTCTAAGATTACAAGATCTATTCGAAAACAATGACTTAAATAATCCTTTTTATTTAGAGTTAAAAGAAATGTATTGTTTACCAATAAAATTATTTATTTTATAAATTGGTAGAGGCATAAATATGTCTGTATAATAATTCTAATTTTTAGAAAAAAGTTTGTGTGCAATATAGATGTTTCAGAGAATTTTTGAAAATAAAACATAATAGGTTTCCCCATAAATTTATCATAAAATATTAAACTAATTTACTAATCCTGGCATACTTATAATCCAAATAAATCACAGCCCATTGGAAACAGAATCATCCAAACGATTTAACCAATAAGTTAAAAAAGCATTTCATTTCATTTCTTGCATAAGTTAATTTACAGACAATTCCCATTTTTGTAATCGTTCCTTTTTTTATAAGTGTTTAGCCATTCTCAAGATTCTCTTTTTCATTTTGTTGAATATTTTCAAGGCATGATAAATTCATATCTGTTGTCGTCAGAGAATTTACGCTTGATTTGTAATCTAAAATCCTCATTCTACGGCATGAGTTCGAAAACAAAACTAAAACAGATAGCTGCCTCACGAAAGATAGCTCCCAAGTTCTGGACAGGATCCAAAGCGCAATAGCCCATTGTAGGGAATCCTCTGTATCACACCCTTTCTAAACAGAAATCCTCTCCTCCCTACTCTCACTATCTTTCTTTTTCCTTCCTCTTTCACTCAAAAGAGGATACGATGAACGTAGTGGTAGAATTTTTTTACATAGATAACATTTAAGCTATATGTTTGAGAATGGTCACAAACGTATTGCTTTTTTGGTTCCAATTAAGCTTTATTTTTAGTACAAGATTAAATAAGCTCCGAAATATTGATTACACTTTTTTGGGGTTAATTGACTTTTCGGGTGTCTTCTATAAAGAATTTTGGCAAATCGTTGTGCTTTCACATGGATGAATCAATTTCTGGAAGAATTATTATTTGCTTTCTTATCTTCGAACTACTTATATTAAAAGAATTAACTCGGTGACTGAAAGTTTTTTACATGAATAATTTTAAGCCATTTATTTGAAACTATAGTTCCAAAATATATTCTAATTTCTTCGTTCCGATCGATATTTTTTTTCAGAGTTTTAAATCAGATGTATTGAGTAGTTTTGATTATATCTTTGATAATTTAATTTTTGAATACTATCATATTTTGGATAGACAAATCTATTTTCAGAAGAACTATTGTTTGTTTTGAACTTTCGATGCCGTTTTGAAAGAAAAAAGAATTTAGATAAAATTTAAGAAAATATTTCAAATTATTTTCTCTTGAACATTGTAAATGTTTTTTTTAAATAATATTTTTTCCAATTCCTAAGTTTGTGATAGTAATCGCATTATAAAAAATATAATGTTAAATAGTTAAATAAGATATTTAAATGGTTAAAATTTCAGATTATTTGAATTTAAATACTGTTCAGCTGATATAAAAATAAAAGTACTTACCAAGGATTAAAATATTTTATTTAAAAACTTCTAGGGCAGCTTTTTTCAAACTGTGTGGCATGCTCCCTGTAGGGGCACGATAATTCTACCAGGGAATCGCGAGTATATCAAAACTTCAAAAATAAAAGATTTAAAACATATTAATTTATTGAAATGAATCAAAATAAAATCCGGACCCTCCAAAGCCCTTGATTTTTTTCCGATTGATTATAATTCTAAGTATATAATACGTAAAATTTAATTAAATATTTGTTATGAATGATTAATTTTATTAATTAATGCTAATTATTTATTCAATAATTAGTTTTTTACTGTGTTTTGTTCCAGAAAATCGACAAAATCAAAAATAGAATGATACAAGAATGGTGAACTTTCAACCCCGGACCCCTTGAAAAATTCCTGTGTGCGCTACTGACTGACATATATATGCGACCCAGCAGAAAAAAAGGTTGAGTATCCTGCTCTATACGGATGAGGTTTCCCATATGAAAGTACTGCGAGAATATATGGAGAGAACCAGGGACCCACTAACTTCCCTCCAATATCCGAGAAATGGACTATTCCGATAGAGGAGGCTTGATGGTCAGGGCAGGCATCATGTTGGACGGCTGCACACACCTCTATGTCTTTGCAAGAGGCACTGTGACTGCTGTGAAGCATAGGGATGAGGTCTTGGAGCCCAATGTTCACCTTTTTGCGGGTGCAGTTGGCCCTGATTTTATTCTAATGGATAACAATGCGAAGCACATAAAGCTCATCTGGCTGATGAATTCCTGGAAAGCGAGGATATTAGCCGAATGGATTGGTTAGTTTGATCTCCAGGCCTCAACCGTATAGAGCAGAGGTTCCCAAACGTTTTTGCCGCATAGACCCCTTTGACGGGTTTTTTCCCGATTGGGATAAAACCCCTACTTACCTAATTTTAAATTTTTTTGAAAATTATCAATTTAAATGCGTCTTTGACAGCAGGTACAAAGCTATTTTTTTTAAAAAAGTTTTTGGATTTTTAACTGTAGAAAAGTATAGTGTTTAAAATTTAAGAAAACACATGTTAATTAATTAACTTTTAATTAAACTTTACTTTAAGATTTTCGTTTGCCTATTCCTAGTGCCTGGTTTTTTTGTAATCTGACATTTTTTTTTTTTAAAGTGGCCATATGAATTCAATTCTAATGGGGGAATGATAGTCAAAACATTCTAAACCTTTTTAAAAAATCTAAAAATGGCACTTAAATGTTGAACGAAATTAAAACGTTTTTTTTTCCTGGCATATTGTCTGTGGCAATTAAAAAACGGGGGAAAATTTTGTGACGCCCAAAATTATTCTTTTTTAGTTTAATTCTGGCAAGAACGGCTGAAATGGGGTCTTTTTTTGAAAAAATTTGGGATCCCGTCACCTTGTAATGCAAATTAGCGTCTTTAAAAACCCATTAGCGTCATGACCCTGGGGGGCTATATGAAACCCCTTTGGTAACCCCCGATATAGAAAAAAAGCCTGTAGGGGTATTTTTCAACTCGCAAACCCCCCCCAAGAACCAACTAAGTCCGGGAAAAAAGAGTTGCAGAAAAAAAGTGGTATTAATTTCCAAAAAAACTCAAAAAAATTTCCCCTTTTTTCCAGCATATGCTTATCTGAAGGAAAAGGCCTCCCCCCCCCCATTTAAACATTTTTTTTCATATTCCCGCAACCGCTGTTTCATACCTTTCCCCTTCCAATTTAAAGTTACCCACGATAACGCGTGTGTATTTTTTTTGTTGAATGATTATATTTTTTTTCATTCTATCAGTCCTATATACAATTAAAAAACCGTCCAGTAGCTCTAGAGAAAACGACAAAATCTAAAAAAATTCTCTTTATTTTGGACATCAGTATATTCATTATATTTCCTCATTACCCAAAAAGAGTTTATTTTTTACAAATCTTGCTGGAAAAATTTGAAGCTTTAATGATATTCCTTTTTTTTTTTTGCTTGCCCCCCTTTTTGAAATTTTACTCGTATTTCTTTCCAGTTTTAAAATTTAACTTTTAAAAAGGTTGTTCGAATTTTTTAATGATAAAACATTGCATTCTTAAGTATAGCAATTCAATGGAAAAAAGCTCCAAACCCACAAATGAGTCTTTTTTTTGCATAGTTAAAAACCAAATTTCTACGCATTTCATTTCTACGGTTTTTTTATCATCGTTATGAATAAAAATTTTAATTATAAAAATTGAAATATCTCAAAAAGTTTTTTTTTCTTAAAAAACCATAAAAATCAAATTTTTTAAAAAATCGCTTAGTCATTGTTTTTTTTTTCTTCAAATGATTCCGTAGATTTATTTTTTTTTTTGAGTCATAAAGATAAGGTGTTATATCGTTATTTCTTAAATAAACTCATTTAATATGATTGCAATACAGGCTTTAAAAGAACATAATTTGTTTTATCTTTATCTCTTTCTTCTTTTAAAAAAAACAAAATTGAATTTTACTTTCAAAAGTTTTTTTAAATCCCAGATTATTTATTGAAGAACATTCATTTTAGGCGTAGATTTTTTTATTAGGAAAAAAATGCAAGAATTTTTTAAAAAAAAATTTTTTGCCATTTTTATTCAATTTTTGTACAACAAAAAAGTTATTGAAATATGGGAATGGTTTTTTAATTTTTATTATTCATTTAGATAGAGGAAGAAAAAACCAATTTTTTTTTCAATAAAAATTAAAAAATTTGCTGGGTTTTTATTTTAGGGAAAATATGAAAAAAAAACCGGCTGCATGGTAAAACTTATATACACGTATGTACAAAATGAATCAAATTTTTGAAATGAAAAAGAAATTCCAAAAAATGGGAAACATGTTTTTGGTCATTAATAAAGTAGATTGTAATGAAACTAGTTTAGAATCCCAAAACTTTTTTTAACTTAAAATCAATTAATTTAATTTACGACTTCTCACATGATATTCATGAAAAAACTTAACTCTGCAAAAACATTAGAATTGAGGGGGAACTTTTTCTGCAAAACATTATGCGTTGTCTTTTTGTGTTTACAATTTACAAATTATTTCCCCAAATGATAGAAAAGTATATATGCAGAAGATCCTATTGGGCCCCAACATGCCAAAAATAGTTGTTTCCCT
>BMAV01017263.1:0-45515 GCA_019973955.1 Trichonephila inaurata madagascariensis | reverse complement strand
CGCCGATAATTATTTCAAATGGTTGTAACTCTGAAAATAATTTAAATTTTTCAAAACTCATAGTTGAGTCTCTGTACAGAGGTCTGAACTATATATAGGCAAAATATTAATACAATAGAAGCATTTTTTACAAAAGGAGAACATTTGGAAGTTAATTTATATTCTAAGTTAATTAATTTTTTGCCAAAATATTGTATTTAAATAAATTTTTTTTTGTCATAATGTCCTTAAAACAATTTTATACATGTATTCTAATCTAAGTGACACTAAATATCATAAAAATTATACATTTATGCACTTTTTTAAAATCATGGTTCCGAACGTAGTCGGATACCTTAAAAATAGTCATATGTTGAACTATTTAAGAGTGCTGTTGAAGAATATGTATCTTAAGATATAAATTTGGCGTCTATCAGATTCTTCTATTAATTATTTCATTCAAATTTCGTCTTGAATGCCGGTATCTAACATAATCCTAATTCTTGTGTAATAAATATGGCTCACGGTGGCAAGCCCCTAGCTTAATTGCTGTATTCTGTGACAGAGTGATTGATGTCGACCCATTTTTTCCCGCACACGTAAATCCTCCATACATCTTGACGCAATGCAACATAAAGCAAGATTAGATGTCATTCATTTCTGGTATCCCATTGCTTTACCTAACCTTATCAGATTACTTCAAATCAGTTCGTTGCAATCCGTAATACTAATTTATTTACAATTGCGTCAATAAGAAACACGGTACTTTTTGAATTTAGCCCTTTTATTTTATCTTTGAATAAATTAACATCAGAACAAATTTTTTACATAAAATGGTTTACTTAATCTAATACTATCAAATAAATGCACTTGTGATGGATAAAAAAAATGATTTCCACTCCTAGTCTGATTTTTAATTGGTCTTTTTTTTTTCAAACTTTACTCTTAAGGCTTTATCACACATATACGTATTTAGAACAATTTTCCTTGAAAGCAAACATTCTAAAGAATTTCTACCTAGTTGCCATAGCAACGGCTACAAACAACTTTTCCGAGTGAGCTGAAAGAATTGCTCGAAATAAAAGTTGCTTGCAATTCCAGACAATGGGGTTCCTCGGCTCCCTGCGTTATACACAAGATGGCGGTAAAGATGGCAACCTAGGCTTCGTCAAACATGTCGTCAGAAATGCCGTATAATATTTTAAACAGAATAGTGCACTATTTCTGCTTACAACCGTCAACGAAAGCGCGAGAGGAACAAAAGAAATGATATTGGATGTTCATTTTAAGAAGCAGAAAAATCGGCTAGTAATTTTTTTAATGTGAAGATAAGGCGCGACTGACGTCAGAGCGTATCGTTTTGTTTACGGAAACCCTTCACCCTCACAGCTTCTTGAAAAATATCCAGAAACGGCTGTTCCAAATTTGCATGTGTGATAAGGCCTTTAGAAATTAAGCTAAGAAATTCCATTTTGTATCCATGGATTTCGCTAAACGAAATAAAGTACTACAATTCTGTATTTTTTTTACATTCATATAGGTTTTTGACTATTTGTAGTATTTAAAATAAATTTGCTTCGTGCTGTGTAAAATGTTAGATTCATTTTTATTTGATCTAATACCACATATCTTTTGACTTAAAATTAACTGTCAATTTTATTTTTCTCAAATAGTAATACATTTTTTTTCTGTATTTCTTTGTGTGTGCGTTACCTAACCTCTATCGTAAAGTTATTGTGTTGTTTGGGAATTTCATACTCAAATGTCATTTTAAATTGTAGAAGAATCTTTCATTCTTTTTTTACCCTTTTTTTTAAACTTTTTTTTAAAATTTTAAATGCAAATTTCGCAAGTCTTTTATAAAGATTTAAAATTCTTTAACATTTGCTTTGAATTTTGAATACTCCTTTTTTTCAATATTTACAGAGATAAATATTACACAACCCATGTGACAAATTCTATTTCTTTTTCTTTTTTTTTTTTTTTTTTTTTTTTTTTTTCTTCAAGAAAATAAAATTATGCAGAAACGTTTTCAAGTTTTATTTTTTACGAAAATATCACGAAGATTATACTATAGCTAATTGCAATGTACTTATAATATCTTGACAATAGACTCACATAAATCGAAGTGTTCTAATTCTTATACTAATTCATCATCCAAATCGTTATAATTCGAATTGTTTTAATCAAAATCAGTGTGCTTTCACTAAGCAGTTAAGTTAATTCTGCATACCATTGGGTTTTTTTTTTAATTTCATAAAAAAACCTGGTTTTATATTTATAAAAAAAAACTCTTGCTAATATAATCTCTTAATACGATGATATTCTAACATGTGTAGTAACTGAAAACTTCGTTATAAAAAAGGTAAAAATAAAGATACCTTTATTAGACTTAGTATTCTGGGAATACTATAAACAGCACGAAAAATGTTTGTTAAAAATAACTTTTCTTTCGTTAAAGGTAGATCATGCATCCAAACGTTCAACGTAACTAAAACAATAATTATTTTGATGAAAAAATTAACTTGGCATACTATTTGAGTGACCATTAGTTTTAATGGTCAACAGCATCATCCCGGGAATTCTCACAAATTTTATTTCTACAAAATGAGTAATCCTTAATAAAAATGCATATTAAATTAATTTCCTTAGGTTCTTACATTTATTAGTATTATGAATTACAGGAAGCATAGATATTTTTTTAATTAACCGTATTTAATTAGCCTAGTGAAGAGTATTTTCAAAAGTAAATGAAAATAAAATGCATATAAAACTCTTCAAAAGATAAATAGTATTGTGTTGTCAATAACCTATAATTTACATTTAATCAGCTAAAAATATGCAAAATATTAACTAAATGTCGGTTTTATTTAGGTACTCTTTTCAGAGACAAAATTCTAACAATCTTAAAAATAATTCACAGTTCTAATGATCGATTCAGATACCAAAAAAAAAAAAACGATACAGAAAATGGTAATGTGTTGAAGAACTCTCGAAATGGGTTTAAAAAATCCTTGAAATCTCTATTTCTATTTATACACGTTTAGTCTATTGCAGGCTTTACTCGAACAGCAACTGCCTATTCACATTATTTCATGCGAATTCGGATCGTAACAAGCAATTGAATGGCTAATTCTTCGATGGTTGGACAATGCTTTTCTCTCAAATTATGCGTTTGCTTACTGTAGTAATGAAACAATGAAATGCAAATGCAGTATTTCACAAAACTTAAGACGTGACCTTTTAGTTATGCGTTTAATGAAATGAATAAGTAAATATTCCGAACGCAGTGTTTTGTTTTTTAAAATCTCTCAATGAAAATATTAGTCCTTTCAGAAAAAAGTTATAAATAATATAAATATCTAATGTCATGTTGAAGTGGTTTCCCAGATGCTCACTTCAGTGCTCTGATAACAAGTGTCACCTTAAACTAAGCTTGACTTCCGTTCTATCAGTCCATTGCAAACAGAGTGAGTCCCACCTTTGTGTATACACACAAGTTGTGTCACCTTTCTAGATTAAGCGTTCATAAATGATTGAAAACAATAAAAAGATGATTGTATATTAAAAATATGACCCAAAGAGCATATTAATAATATGTACAATAGGGTAGATAGTTTTTTTTTTTTTTTTTTATTAAAATTTTTAACATACCATATTTAAAAAAAATTTTATGGGGTAAAAAGTTAAAAAGAAAAATAGAAAAAAAAATTCATTTTTATGTCAAGTGCTGCCACAATTGGAATGAATTTTAGGTATATGAGTTTTTTTTTTACGGCAAAACTACATTTTTGCCGTAAAACAGAGGAGTTTTAATACTTTTTAGCATTTATTGTGACAAGATAATACTTACAACATAGTTACAAGAATAAGACTCATCAAATACATTTAACTGCTTCTTTCTTATTTAATTTTTTAAAAAAAAAAACTAATGTCGAAATTACAGTGCAGGATAAAGTGGAAGACGAAAGCTTGGGTCAGACATATTCGACGTTGCGGGGAGAGAGGATTGGGGTCATGAAATGTTGTAATGTGCATTATACTGTTCACTATTCAGTACCCCTTTATTAATTATCATCGTTTTTGATTAGTTATATTGCAGAAGAATAATTTTATTGTGAGTCTGAAATCATCTAACCGAGGTTTTTTTCGAAAATTCAACACCTGTGTGACAATATTAAATTCTGGCATTATTTTTTTAATTATATTTTTCTCCTATAATCTCCATACAATAGAACATCTTTTCTCTACAAGGTAGGTTTTGATTAATAATAATCTTTTTCTCTATATAACAGCAATCCACCTCATTATAAAATTTAAATGCTGATCTATGAAATACATTCTGAGTGTAGTCTTCTCAAACCTTTAAAATTCACAGAAAAAATAAATCTTTGAGTTAGAAATACTTATGACTGGATGGCAACGAGATAGCAGCGATAGAGTTTGGCCAAGTCTGCCACTGCTGACACTTGCGGGATGACACTTGTCTAACTTTTGCTGAACTCTCCTCTATTAAAAGGATACAATTAAATGCACTTTGGAGAATACCCCCTGCTCACCTTTAGTATTTTGGGGGAAATTCTCATTGATGTCTCCAACTTAATATTCCTAGAGATCTGCAGACGGCTCTATCGCGCCTTTTTAGTGGCCACATCAAATCTCTTTTCAACAGGGACGGAAAGTCTTTCCAAAATGCCATAGGTGCGAGGCTGATCAAGCCTCACACAGTCATATTCTTAATTGCTTGAGTTTTACTTTTGACGAGGTTTAACCCTCTAAGCGGTCTGCACTTAAAGCCTTGTCATTCTGGAGATGCTTCAAAAATGCACAGCACATATTTTTTTGCTTTCAAGTGGGGTTCTCAAAAGCGGTTGAGCCGTATTTTTAAGAATGCGGCTCGGCCGCTTTTGGGAATCTTGCTTGAAGGCAGAAAAAGCATCTCTGGAATGGCGGAATTTTACGTGCAGACCGCTTGGAGGGTTAAGGAAATCCTATTTTATTTCTGGATTTTTTTGAGATTTTTGGTTTTATGGAGATAGTGTAGCTAAGCTACACCCCATCTGGGATAAAAAACAACAACAGAAATACTTGTAAAAAATACACTCAATTGTTCATAAAATATAAATACCATACTTCTTTAAACATAATGGAAAAAAGGGTACTATTTCAATCAATAAGTTTTAAAATTAGCAAAAAAAATGTCTTAATGAAAATTTACCGCATGTTGAGGGAATTGTTTACTTGGTGTAGAAATAATAAGGAAAATTAAATGTGTTATAAATCTTAAATATTATAAATTATAAAGTCATTAATAATTACTTTACTAGGAAGGCGAAACATGGTCCTTGCTTGGACCGACTTTAACTCCTTTTGGAAATTGCAACGTCACAGATCATTTAGGAGACTGGAATGTCCTAAATGGTTTTAAGAAAATTCGCCAACCAGACCGGACTATAACTAATTTCGGTAATCGTACTTTTAGAACTGCCGTTGTTGATGTAAGTATTACTTAATTATTTTTTGAAACGTATTAAAAAGTTCAATATAAAATTTTATGCATTTTTACCTAAATGCTGTATTTAGATTTTTAAATTTTTAGTTTAAACTAATTGCTCAAGTAACTTTAGTTATTATTTTTTAAACAAAAATATTTGTCTTGTGATTTACCAAAAAAAAAGAAGAGAAATAGATTTATTTGCAGAAAAATATAACAGTTTTTAGTTAAAGGTTTCTTTTTATTTTCTTACTTACAAGGGCATTAGAGGATAGAAAAAAGGAAACATTTCAAACCTATGAAGAAGGAAATATTTAAAATAGATATTTTGCAATGATAAAAATTCTTCCTTTCTAAAATTTTAAAATTCTTCTTCCTTTTAATGAGGAAATAGTTTTTGACGGCGCTTTCAAATATCCCAAAGGAAACGGTTTTTATCAACTTTGTATCTAAAAAGTATAATTATTTCATACCTATTAACGTTTTTGACTAATAAATGTTTAGTTTGAATAGCAGACATTTTTTTTCCTTCGACAAATTTTATTTTGACAAATAAATTAAGAAAATTTTCAAAATTTTTTTTAAAATTACTTCACTGAAAAAAAAGGCTTTTAAATATTTCAGAACAAAAATTACTCTATTAATATTTGGGTTTTGTAACACAAATTACATTTTTTTTTTGTTTCTATCAATAACCCTTAACAAAAGTCATTCTTAATAAAACAAGAAAAGTTTTAAAAATATTTAATTTTCGTCGTGTTTCCAGATCTTTTGTTTGTTTTAAAATATTTCAGTTGTTTCTTAATATATTTATATATCAATTTATATCTTACTGTTAAAAAAATTAAAATGTCTTAAATAGCAACATTTTTTACAGAAGTTCAACCGTATTAAATAATGTATAATTCACCTAAAAGATTAAAGGGTAAGAATTGAAGTAATTAATTAAGTACGCTATTCATTATTCTCCGATTAAATAATAAAGAATATTTAAAAAAAAAACAAAACGGGATTTTTCATATGTATTAAAAATATCGTCCAATAAATATTAGTTATTCGATGTTTCATTGAATAAGAAATGTTCTCCATGATTTCATAATTCATTTCATTCTCGTTGTGATTAAAATTCTGAAAATGTAACGTATTTCAAAGCTAGAAGTATTTTTAGTAATAAATATAAATATATCAGAGTAATGCTATAAGATGTTCTATGAATATGAAATTGCTGTAGAATATGATATTTTTTTTAGGAACATCCCTTCTATTCTAAAACTAAAGATGGTTATGATGGTATTGAATACCATTTGATGAATACTCTGAAATCTAGGCTTAACTTTAGGTAAGAATTTTAAGTAATTTATTACACATAAAGGCAAAATTGAATTCGAGAATAATATCCAATAATAATTTTTCAATACAAAATGGCTAAATTTAATTTTGGATTATTATACAAAAATAATTTTTCTCTGGATTTAAAAAGGCTAATTTCAATTATTGAATGTATAAGGAACACAATTTAATTCAGTGTAATAGTAAACTAGGGCAATTTTAATTTATAATTTATACATACTTTCTTACCTATAAGTCGCTTTCGCCACTCTTACACTCGTTAATAATGATTGAATCATAATTTTGTAGTTGCAAACATCATCAAAAATTGAGTGTGAATCGTTGATGATGTTACTGATTTATAAAAAAGACAGCTACAATATTCAAATAAGTATTCCTGCTAAATTATTAACAAAACAGATTAATAAGCTCCACATTTTTTTTTATTTTAAATGTATCCGCGCGCGTAATTTAACTCATAGGAATATATATTTTCACTTTCTTCGTAACATGATATAATAAATCATTAATTTACTAACATTAAATATGTAACCTATATTTTTAAACAGTTAATATTTCAGAAAGAAATTGTGGTTTTTAGTTTTTAAGGAGGTACTACTTTGAAATTAATGTGAAAAGTTCTTTCGAAGTTATCAAATTTCAAATAAATGTAAAGTATAGTTTATGTGATAAATTTCCTTATTAAGTCATTGCTATACTAAATTAGTTCTGTGTGTTATATAATTTGTAGAGTAATAATGGCAAACAATACAGATGGTGAATTTGGTCGACAGCTATCCGACGGTTCTTGGACTGGCTACGTAGGACTTATAACAGTTGGAGTAAGATATCAAATAGTATTTACGATTATTACTTTTTTCTTCTTTTTTTTCATATATATTCTGGTTGTTTTACTCATTAACATCTAAAATATAAAATTTCAGTTAAACAGAAAATGTCTCAGTTATTCGCAAATAAATATATTCTGCTATTATAAATTTCAATTTAATTATTATTAAAAGTAAAATATTTAGATAGCTTGCATTAAATTTTTAATCAATAGTCATAAAAATTTAGAAAAGACAGGGCACTTATATCGAAATGTAACATATATATAATTTACAATAAATTTGTGTACTTTGGTGCGAATTTTTAAACTTTACTTTTATCTCTCTCTCTCTCTTACTCTGCAAATATTACAAAAGACATCATTATAAAATCAATATTTATTTGTTAAATGTGTGCCTAGCAACATCCAATTTTAAAACAACAGAGTAAATTTGTTATATTTGTATATATGAAAAGTCATGAGCTCTCTTTGATTTTAATTTGGATGTACACGTGATCGAATGGATTCAGGACGCTTGCTAATCACATATATTTCTTGATGATGCTTTTTAAAAAGACGGCAGATTAAAACTGTTGATTATTAACATAAACTTTGCAATATAATTATACCCTCAAAGGTTTTCCCTGGAGTACAAATTTTGATTTCGATTTGGACTTGGAAAATATATTCTGTTTTCTTCATAAGGCTTTCCTGGGTGGATTTAAATGCATAGCAAACAAGGATTGTCCTGTTGAAATATCTAGTTTAAACTACCTAATACAAAGCCAAAGGGTATCAGGTGATAATATAGCACAACTTGATATTATGCAGCATCCATAGATCCGGATATGAGCTGAATATTGCGCAATCCATTATGATTACAAGCTCCTCAAACCTTTTCTCATTCTCCTCGCCTTTGTTGGTTGAAGCATTATTTAGGTTCCTTCCTCTAGTCATTTCAATATGCATGTAGCCATCGGACCTTCAAGGATAAATTTCTTTTCATCAGAAAATATAATCTATTTCCATTCATCGTTCCATGTCTTGACCTTTTTAGTCCATTTCAATTATTCTTCTCGATGATGTTTTAATAACTTAAGGTATCCGACTACGTTCGGAACCGTGATTTTAAAAAGGCGCATAAATGGATAACTTTCATGATATTTAGTATCACTTAGATTATAATACATGTATAAAATGGTTTTAAGGACATTTTAACAAAAAAAATTATTTAAATACAATATTTCGGCTAAGAATTAACTTAGAATAACCTTTGTACAAAATGTTCTCCTTTTGTGCAAAATGCTTCTACTATAATAATACTTTGCCAGTATATAGCTCAGACCTCTGTACAGAGGCTCAACTATGATTTTTAAAAAATTCACAATATTTTCAGAGTTACAACCCATTGAAATAATTATCGGCGTTTTTTTTTTCTTAAAATTTCTCCCCTCTGTTGTCGTAAGACATGGATAAGCCCCCTTCTAACTAATATATTTCAAAAATTCTAGTTGAGCCTTTGTACAGAGGTCTGAGCTATATACAGGCAAAATATTATTATAATAGAAGTATTTTTCGCAAAGGGAGAATATTTTGAAAACGGGTCATTCTTTCATTTTTTTTCAAAATATTGTACTTAAATAATTTTTTATTGTAATACTATTATGAAAACAATTTTATATACATTTTCTAATCTAAGTGACATTAAATATCATGAATATTATCCATTTATACGCTTTTTCAAAATCCCAGTTCCGAACATAGTCGGACACCCCTTAGCGTTTTCTTCATTTTCATGAAATTTGTATTAGCAGCTCATTTAAAACTCTTTCAAACTGTAATATGAAACTCCTTTTCTGAAACGTTTCGAAATTTCCCGTATCAAAAGACCTTTTTTTTTTTTCGTTGACATTCAAAAAATGTGTCAATCGTCTCGTGCTTCCAAAATCTTGTTTATTTTTCAGACTTTTTATTTTTCATGAATCATCTTTCTTAATTATGACGTTGTGAATAGCAGTTTAAGAACGATTAATCATCTATTTCTGTTTCACATTTATCACTTGTAAAAAAATTATTTTATTCACACTCAGATAGCCTTTTAACGAGTGGGCATCTTCAAATAAATAATAGATAACGCAATTCGTCACATAATGTTTTCCCGAAATAATAACGAATGTGTATTTTATATGTGTTGTATAATATGTTAATTTTCTCATGAGATCATAAATTTCTTTGTTTTAATTTTTATAAAATGAGCTAATTTTGATAAAATTGAAGAATATATTTTGAAATCAGTACAGAAAGTGTTTCAGGGTTAATTTCAAATATTCACGCTAAAAATGTACATATTAGTCTTCTTTTTAAGAAATGCATCGATTTGTAAGTGATTTTATAATTTCTTAAAGCATTCTTTATATATATATATATATATATATACAAAGCCATCAAACTAGTTTAACCCCACTTATAGGTCCTAAGTCCGAAGTTGTACTTGGATATTTTATAATTTTTTTTTTTTATAAAATTTTTAATTTTGTTTGAAAACGTTGGTATTTTACTTTCTAAATTCGCCATTGATATTTTGAAATGAGATTTAGTATTACAAAATTTATATAATTTCAATTTTTTAATTGATTTATATATATTTATATATATATATATATAATATCTAAATGGCCGTATCATCGTGCAAGAAATATATAAATGTGGTGTAATGCATTCTCAGAGTTTTTTGTTTGTACGTTTTAAGTAAAAAGCTTTCTGGCGTGATTACACGAGTATAAGCAGACTTCGAGGGCAGAATGCGAGACACCTACATAATTCAATTTCAGAAATTGTCAAGAGAAACTACATTCATTTATTCAGTTTCAAGAATTTGCGGAGACTATATGACTTCAAGCATTACCTCCCATCATGGACAAGACAATGATTGAACTCGTATACTAAATGACCGAGATCAATGGTTTCTATGACTATCTATCTTATGACTTTTAAAAATATTTTATATAATAAAATTTTATTACATCTCTGGCTATCCGATTTTTTATTTAAATATTATTTTAAAGATATCCATTTTTTAATCAGAAATGTTTTCTGGTATTCGATTTTCATGCTAAGCTATTGTAAAATAATATCTAAATAATACCATAGTTGCTTAATATGCTCATATTTTTTATACACTGTATAATTTTTTATTCAACCCACACTGCATCGAATCAAATAAAAGAACAATATATAATGCAGAATGTATGGTTAATAATGTTAGGAAATGGTAAAAAGAACGGAGACCGGAAAAGTAATTATTATAATAACAAGACATTTCCTTTCAAGTAACTTAACAATTTAGAAGCGGGAAAATAAGTAATCCAGTGATCTAATGACGACATTGAAAGATCTTAGTTTCAAGTTGAAATTTTAAGAAAGTCTTAGCAGTTTTAAAATAGTATGTGTGTGTTTACGTTTTTAATTTCTCTTTTATATTACTCTTTTTCAGGAGGCCTTATTCTCTTTGGCGACTCTTTCAATAAGTATAAGACGAATGAAAGCTGTAGATTTTAGCACGCCATATTTGTTTGGAAAAGTAGGTTTTGTAGTTATGAATCCAGCTCTTGAAGCAAGAAAACTAGTTCTCATCAAACCCTTAAGACCAGAAGTAAGGAAATTAAATTCCACTAAATAACAAGAATTCACATCACGCAATTTTTTAAATAACTATTAGCAATGAAAGTTTTAAAAAAATGCGCTGTTTTGTTAAAAACACATTTATCTCAGATTTTTTTTTTAATTAGGCATAATGAAGGGAAGGACAGACTTAAAGGTATATTTATTTCATTCTTAATTTTTAAAAATTAATAAAATCTTTGAAATAATAAAAAATGATAAAAAAAAACTATTGAAACTTTGATCATATGAATCCTTGCATCATATATATTTTAAAAATTTATAAACTCCTAATTTTATTAAATCTAGTTCCCTTTGCTAAGACTGTCATTAGCATCATCATAAGATCCATAATTAAAGTTTAAGATGCTTTGACCGTTTTCAGCAACAAAGAATAATCTGACAAACGAAGTTATACAAGACTTTTTTAAACCTTAAGCAGAAAAATCTTCACAATTTTTATCAACTTGTGCGAAAAATTTAAAACCACTATACATTTTACTATACATTTGTTTGAAAACTATCTATAAATTAAGTGGAATCTAATAAATTAAGTAGAATTAAGCAGTATTCACACATGGATATGATAATATTTTATTTGCACATAATTTTAGACAATGAAGGAATAAATTCCTAAAATATTCGATACTGCAAAAAGAACTGTTTTTAAAATTGTAATTCGAAGAATTTGAATGTATGTCCTTCAGGAAACCAAAATATTTTACACATCATCTCAGATACTCATAATTTTTTTTAAAAATATTAATTAAATCTCGAAAGCTATACGTTTATGAAAACAATGACATCAATGATGTGTTTATACTGCTTGAGACATACAATTATTTTTAGAACTAAAAATAATATTTAAACTTACTCATTTTTTTTAATTGTGCCAGTTAGACTGACAAAAGTGTTATGTATACCTATTCAAATGTAACTCACATTGAAACATTTTTACGCTATATCTATTGAAGTATTGTACTTTTAAAATAAACTGTAGTGAATAAAAAAAAATTTTTTTTAAGTATTTCATAAAATGAGCTATTCCTAAATAAACTAAACAACTGTGAAAAACAGAAGCGAAACCGAATATTTTTTTTATTTCTAATTTCCAGAATGGACATGTATTTGAATCGTCCAACGGATTGTTTATTATTGTCCTTGGGCACTTTTCTAATTCAATAAAGTATCCAGTGGTGTTTTTTTTTCCTTACAAAAGAAAGAAATGCTGACTTATATCTTAACCATAATGTCTAACTGTAAGGAGTTTTCTTGATTATTCTCTGACATAATACCAATTCCTCTTCTATTTCATTCTTAAACCTGTTCACGTTGTCTGAAAGAGTTCCGCATCGATAATAATTCTTTTTAATGATTGTAATTCTTTCTTGAGAAGGAGGACAAAAAATAAATTTTCACAATCTCTGCTCTTTTCTTCCGAAACATTTATCAACAGTTGTGCTTGAAACCCGGTATAATTCTTAGAATTGTACCTTTTACCACAACCGAACTAAATTATACATTTTCCTCTTGCAATTCCGGTTTTATTTGTAAACGGGTAAAAGTTGTTTTATAGTCTCATTCCTTCTTGAAAAAAATAACAAGTCAAGGAATTCAATTTGTTAAACTCATACTATAGCTATTAAACTAAAATTTTGTTGAACGCATAAATGTTTCATTTTTCATGCGTCTTTTCCCTCTTTAATCTCCTTTCCTTTATGTCATTCTTTTTTCCTTTTTTCTTGACAAAAATTTTGCATTTTTCAAAATTTTTACAGATATTTTTAACGCTTACGGTGTTTAAGACAAGAATAAATGTGGGAAATAAATATGAGTTTTCAATATGTTATTTTAGAAGATCGTAAAAATTTTATGCTTTTTGAAAATAAACTATGAAATTATGTTGATAACTATAATTAATCATAAAAGTGTGTGTGTGTGTACTTATGTACGCACGTAAGAAGTTATACTTCTTTGGCGTAACAAGATTAAAATTTTTCTAAAAATCTTTAGCAGGACAAGCTAGGCCAAAGGCGAAAGGCAGTCACGAGCAGAGTTGAACGATACTAACCTTCAGTCAATTGGACCAGCCAAACCTGAGATAATCACGATTTAAATAAATTTAAACACCCCCGCACAGGGACAAGGACCAATAACATGGGGGGTTCAGACTGTATCTGGAGATGAAGTGAGCCGAATGTGACATCTGAGACCTCACATTGAATGTCTCGGCGGGAAGAACCGTTCCTGAGAAAATTAAGACATCCGCCTGAAGAGTCTCCGAGTTATGGTCATTTTAAAATAATTAAACCATTTTAAAAAATTAAATAAAATAGAAGCAGTGCACCCAGCAACACGAAACTGGTCTTGGTTGTCAGCAAACACAAGAGGAATCCATTAAAACCAGTCCGGAGTCTGTAGCGGCAAATGGGGCGGCGCTAGCTCGGGAAAGGAAAACGAAATTATCTCCCCCCGGAGTGAAACAACTGTGACGTAAATGGTCACTTACATCTGATTACAACAATGACTGTCATCTTTTTAAATATTTTAATCTTCTTATATCTGCTTTGTTGAAGGAAATAAATATTTTCGACATATTAAAGAAATTTTAAATAAAAAAAGTTACATGTACCATATTTCGATGAGAATTTCAAAGCCGAATTTAATTTTGTAGAAAGCATTGTTTTTCTATATAAACTAAACAATTAATTAAAATTTATCAAAATGTTTAACACAGACCCACAACCCACTGGTTTATCTAGTTTACATGAGGAAAACAGTTCCGAAATTGCTAAAATCTTTGCTATTTAGTCAAAAGTTCACTTTTTGCCACATTTTTATTATGTCTTGTATTAACGTCGCCCTCTGAAGGAACACTAGGGGTATAAAAGATCAATTTATTCAGTTCCATAAGTGGCTTTTACAAAAATAAAGGAAATATTATTTCATAATCCTCTTTTGTTAAAAATACAATACTCTTCCTTATGGAATTTTTACAGGAGTTCCATTATTCCAAAAAATCATACGTACTCTGACTTATAGATAGATTTGAAACATATCTGATGACCTAAATTAATCATCAAATCTCACTTAATATATCTCAGGAAGAAAATCAAAACAAAGTTTTACTTTTCCTAAAAGTTCGATAAAATATAAAAGTACACCACGCGACACTAAAAATGCAACACTAAGAAGGAATAACCAAAAGGTGCTCAAATACAGCAAAGAAAGAGACTGCAATGAACAATAAGTGATGTTAATTTTCAAATGAAACTGGTAACACAGAATGAGAATAACGTCAAATCAGTAGTTATAAAGTTCAACGTGGATGGTGATGCACGAAGCAATTCGCTTAGGTAAAAATTAATGAGAAATATGAACGACATCCTGAGGGGTGGCTCTCCATTCCTGTGAACTAATTTTCCATAGTTCTGAACACAGTGGTGGCAGAGCATGCAATAATCCAATCATGTCGTGTTCGATTGGTGAGGCTTAAGGAGATAATAGTTGGTCCTAGGAAGCATCTGTTCAACTTGTAGAGCACGTTGGCTGATGTGTACAGCGTGTGTCGTTGAGCATTACCCTTTTGGTAAAAAGAATTTAACTGTACAAATAAAAGTTTGTACAAATGAAAATATATTACATATTTTAATGTTCAAACAATTGTTTCCACAATTCATCAGCAACAAGAATGTAAATGAACGTCTCTTCTTTGATAGAATTAATGTACTGGTAGTTAAGAAAAAACATTTATCACTGAATTGCATTTTCGAATGGTCGTTATCTGAATCATCTGGAAACGGTGTTAATCTTGCCACCTTCACTTGAATACAGTGTGACGGGCTCACGCGTTTTTTCTGTTACATAACCTCTGGGTTCTTTGACGGCCAAGATTAATGGTAACTCTTTTCCAACCAAAATCCAAGAAGCGAAATGCGATTATGAAACGCAAATAAGATAGCTTTTAAAAGAACAGAAGTTTCAGTAAGCAGTATGGCCATTTAGGGAAAGCTATGTTTGGAAGAGATACGAACGTGATTTGACCGCCTATCGTAAAGTTACCCGGATATCGAGTCATTGTTACAAGGTGCATACCATTGCACGCGCGCCCAGATGTTTCTGTACAGTGATTGAATCTTAGTTTGGATAAAGGTAGAACTGATTATTTGATACTAGTAATATTATCAGAATTGTAATCAGACTTGTAATATTATCAGAATTGAGAGTAAGCGGATAATATAATTATTTAGAAAAAGTGGTCTAAATTACGCGATTCGGTTTAACTATTGCTGTGTGTTTGGTTCATTAGATTCTCACTTATATAAATTTATCTAAATTGTTAAAAGTTTAAGTTATATTCTTAATAAAATCATATTAAAAATTTTAAAATGTCTATTCATTTTGAGAATCTCACATCTCTAATTCACGCTGACAATCAAAGATATGGTCACCATAGAGCGACCATATCACAACAGTTCTCAGCAAAAGCATGAAAAAACTGATGGTATTATGTAACCACATGCGAAAAAAATATGGAAAATCAGATCTTCGAGTATTTTCATAGTTATCTAAAATCTAGCTGGGCGCAAAATTCAACTTGAAATGTCAAAATTTTGAATCATCATGACTTTTAGTTCGAGCGGATGAAGAATAGAGATAACTATCATTACAAAATTAAGGACATATACATTCACTTCTATCTGGCTTCTTTCAAGAGAGCGATATAATTGATATCATTCGTAACTGGGAAGAACAGATCTATAAAATGATGAATTGTTGCAATACATAGCTGGGAAAAAACAGTTCTGCTTAAAGTGATGAAAGTTCCGAAAACTCTATCCGAAACTCTTTGAAGTTGTTAAATTGTATAGTTCACAGTCTGTATGGATATTCAGTAAGAATTTTCGTTACATATTGGTTTGATTTTATGCGAAAACAACTAAAAATGAGTCTTAGGAAATGTATTGTGACGAAATTTTTTTTTCTGAAAATTACAACCATTACAACTTTTTAAGAGAACCACGAGTATGATTAATGACAGATAGATAATTCCTTACAATTCATTCTTTCAAACATTAATTCTCGTAAATGCCAACATTGCCACTCTTAATCACCCATTCAAACATATCACTGAATTCCTCAACAAAAATACTGACCATGTTGAATTTTAAAATGTGTCTGTATTCCATCTGAATAGATATCTGCAGCAAAGAGATATATCCATGAAACTTTTACCGATACCAGTCTATTAATAGTGCCCAAAAGTTGCTGAATAGCAGAATTCTAAGTCATACGTGTGTCATTTCCTTTTTTGTTAATTTACGCAAATTCCGGGATATTTATAGCATTATTTTTTTACAGTTTATTTCACGTTAATTCCTTAAGAAAACAGTTTTGTATTGCATTTTTTCAAACATGTGATATTTTAGAAGACATTATCTGTTATCTACCATTTTATGCATACTTAAAATTATTTATCTCCACATATTTTTCATCCATCAAAAATTAATTTAAAATAAATTAACAATCATGTTTTTCAAGACAAGAATCATATAAAGAAAACTAAAAATTAAGAACGCATCCGAATTTCACATGCAAAATAAAGAACCATTCACATTAAAATCCTTCTATGCTGCTGAATTGAAGTATGCGGAAAATTTAAAAATTTAGCAACTTTAAAAAACTTTTTTTTTTCTCTAATGGGGCTGCGGATTGGTATTTTTGCCTAGTACATTCCCCAGGAGCTGGTATCACCTTTTAGTGCGGCACCATATAGGCAATATCGATTGCCACAAGTAATTTTGACCCCCAGTTTCCTCCCCAGAGGAAGGCACTTGAGCTTTTATGATGCGAAATTGTACTTAGGAATTTAATTTTGCCGAGAGCACCCAAACCAAACGGACACTCAAGGGATTTTTTACATGCTTTTAAAAAATATTAGATACATTGCATAGGGGGAAATGTTCAGAATTTGACTAAAAGTTTTACAAAAATTATACATAAAAGGAAATCGAAAAAATCTATTAAATATAGGAATAGTATTTACAAAAAAAAAAAAGTTGTAACGTATACAGACAAGAAGATTGATTAAACATGTATCTTTAATTTCTTTCGTCTACTAGTGATAGAAAATTCTGAAAAGTAAAAAAAAGAATATTTATTTCTTTGATTTCGATCGTACAAAACTTGAGATAAAGTAAACATTTTTTTTTTATAACCCATCAAAATGTCAGAACTTTTTGATGATTGCCGTGTTGTGTCATTTGATCAGTATCAAAATTTATCTACTTATCACAAAGATTTCTCAAAGACGTAATGTTCTTTAAAGTAAAAAAAATTCCAAGTTCTAGACAGTGTAACGTTCTTCCTTTCGCATAATAGGAAAATATTTATCACGGTAGTTTAATTCACAATGTTAAGCAGAAGTAAGTAATTATAATAAGTATCAAAATCTATCATTTGAAGCAATATTTTCAAATTTTAAGAAGTTATCAATAACTACGATTTTTACAAAAAAAATTTTTTTCTCTGTTTCAGTAAAAATGTATCGACATAAATAACATATCTAGAGGAGATAACAACCTATCAAGATAAGATATACTTTCTATGAAATATTTTAAATTGCTGAGTCAGCATTTTCTGAATGAAATTCCTTTCAATCCTTCGAATTGCTTGTCATACTTAATTACGAAAATTTATTGTGTAATACCAAACAAGACAAACGTGAAGAACGTGATTCACATATTGCCTGATTTTAATAAATTGAATTTTTAGAGCCTTTTTCCCCATGGCTGTGATAATCGTAGCGCCATCTATTCCATACACAAAAAGAAATTTAGTTTAGTACGTGTTTAAAACAAAACAAAAAAAAACACATTTTTTTCTGAATTCTGAGGGCAGAGTTTGTATGCGTGGCTTTTATTTAACCTTAACCTCAAATATATATTTTCTTTCACGACATGGTTTTATGTTTTTCGTTAAGTTTTATTATATTAGTTTTGTTAGATACTTAATACTGTTTACTAAGAACCCAGAAAACTCTCTATTTTCTCTATAACAAATCTAAAAACTCTAAAATCTATCGTTACTGTACTTCTTTTGCTGACCTTGGCGCAAGAGGTTATTTTTTTTTTCAAAATTATTTCAACTTAAGTCATTTTACACTGATAACATTGTGGTCCATCTGATGCATAATATGATTAATACAATTGACTGAATGTCGATGTTTGTTCTCCATTCACCGTTTATTTGACGATTAGAAGTTAACTTTTACTAATTTATGATGTTTCCTAATATTTAAAACAGACATGGAAAGTTTTGTATGTGTTTTAAAAATTTATTTCAAAAGCATTTTTCATTTTTTTTTTTAGTGTAAATGATAAAGTACGTATGACTTGACTTACTAAAAAAGTTTCCAAACTATACGAGCGTCATCCAGAAGATTAAAATCGTTCAGTTATTCAAACACACACACACAATGCATACATTGAAAAAAATATATATATCTGAAGCTTCCTTCACTTTTCTACATAATCCCCCCTACATTTAAACATTTGTTGTATATGTTCACTTGCTTCAGAATTCTCATAGTATAATCTTCTGCCATCAGTAAATTAAGCTGATCTTTAATGCAAATCGTTATTGGGATGAGACTCCAATAAGACTACGACGAACCATCTAAAAAGAAAGAGAGGAATGCTTTCTGGAGGATTTGTGTTTCTGAATAGGATGGCCACCACATACACTGATGCAATAACGTAAGTACTGCTGGATCAATCCGAATGCCCTTCCCCTATAGTCTAGACCATGGATGGCGAAACTTTATGGAGCAACGTGCCATTTTTTTTTTTCTAAGACACTGTTTGATAAGGTATTGACGTGCCGTCAAATAGTCTTGACTTGTGATTATTGAGAAAATATTAAAATTAAATATACTAACAACTCAAAACTATTTACTACGAAAAAATACATTTTGCACTGTATAGTAGTAATTTTTTCAGTTATACGTGTAATTCAAATTAAAGTAATAGTAGTGGGACTTCTGTTGTTGCCGATTAAATGGCAACTTATATTAGGATCGTAAAATGTTACCCTTAGCAGAATACATACTGAATTGGAGTCATCTGCCAAAGCGGTTTCTAAAAGAATGTTTTATGTTATTCATCTCTAAAAGTAGCGACTCACAGGCATAGATAAAAATATGGTTAAAATAGCATGAGCCAGCTTCTTCAAGCAGTTAAATGTGTCTGGATTTGAACTCAATGTTTCCAAAATTTCGTTACTGGCATTTTTACTTATATTGCTTGTTAATCTTTCTGTTTAAATCAATTCCAACTTTTTCTTTGCTTGAATAAATTTCTGAATCCATATCGAACTAGACTGGAAATCAATCAGTTGCGATTCAAATTCTTCAGTTTCTATCCTATCGAATGGGGACAAGTTCAGTTTATTAAATGAAGTCAAATAAAGGTACAAAATAAACTTAAGCGTTTCCTAGAATTCATGAAACTGAGAAAACCTGCAGAAAATTCCTTGATTGAAGAATTGATTGCGAAAATATAACACATAATATTGTAAATATAACACAAATAAATTTTAAAATACAGTTGTATCAACTAAATTGTGACTAAGCTATGCGCAGACAAACTTTGCATCATTAGCAATTGAAATCTACGAAGTAACTAAAGAGCAAGGCAATCCCGCCGCCTGGCGACCGATCACTCCCGTTTGTTTAATACTTCATAATGAATTTTGTTATTTTGAACTAAAATGCAAGCCGTTTTGATTGGTGGCGTGCCTAAAATATTGTATCATGTGCCATCATTGGCACGCTTGCCATTGGTTCGCCATTCCTGGTCTAGATCTTGCTCCTAGCGGTTACGATGTTTGTTTCCTTAATCTAAAAGAGTTTTAAGGCAGTAAACGCTCTGGAAGTGATGAAAAGAATAACATGGAAATCCTGAAGTTCGTGAAGAGATACGACAAATGTTTAAAAATAAGAAATGATTAAGTGAGAAGTAATGGAATCTGCATGTATGTAAACAGATTTGACTTTTCCAATAAATATTGTGTTTTTCATTTTTTGTAACTGAACGGTCTTTATTTTCTGTGTGGATGAAATTCGTTTATTCATAAAATTACCTTTAAAAGAATAAGTGTCTACTTAACAACTGTTTTTACTTTCAGGTCTGGGCTATGCTAGTTGCAACTCTATGCGTTTGTACAGGAGCGTTATATTTAATTACACATTCCCTGCCTTGTAAAAGTGGTGTGAGAAGATCATATAATATTTGGTTTCTGCTGAGGACATTAGGACAACAAGGTATTAACGTTCTATTTTGTATTAATTAGGAATAAGTGTACTTCAAGAATATACATTTCTATATGTATAATTCTACATATTTCTTGAAAACCCCTAAAGAATATTCTATAATATTGACGAAATTTTATCATTATTTTTTTTTTCAAAATATTTTATTAATACTTTTCAGTACTGGCACTTGATCTTCGGAAGTTATTTCGATCACATCATTACAAGCAGGGAAAATGAATGATATTTTATGTAAAAAGAATCAAAAATTTTCCTAGATTGGTACATTTGTATATTTGATATATTCAAACAGCTCACACATATATTAACCAAAAGTTACAAAATGTCAAATGAACTGTTACTCTCTATTCAACACCAAACTAAGATTTTTTTAGTAAGGAGTAAATATTTCTTAAAAAGTTGAAATCATTTTTGATATTAAAATAATAATATATGGTACTTATAAAAAATTAACATGTTTACTAAATCTCTCTTTATTCCATTTGCTTCCTTGTTTGAAAGCATTCATAATTATAAAAAAATTCTCTGATGATTACTTTTAATACAGGTTTAATATTGTCCATGAAAATTTTTTATTATTCACAAGGAATATCTTACACAAAAGCATTATTTGATTTTTTTAATTGCCCTGAATTTTTTTCTAACATAACGAAACAAAATCATTTAGAGAATTAGATATATCAGAAAACCTAAAACTCTTTGACAATAATGACTGATACACCAGAACGATTGTTAGACTGGTTACAATATATTGGTTTGTCAGAACAATTCTCAAAACTGACAATATAGGGAACCACATAAAAGAACAATTTTTTAAACTAATAACAGTGTAGGCACAAAAAAATAGTTATTCAAAGGGATAGAAACTACGTATGCATGTATTTTATGATATACAAGTGAGTTTTTGGTGGCCAGTGCTTGACTAGCTGGAGTTTCAAAGCATTGTGACGGAAAATCCAGATGAAGTAGAAACAGAGGACATGCCAATAAAAAGGCGAATCTTTTTCCATGTGAATGACTTCCATCGAACCCCATGGACTGTGCCAATCAGGGAGCACATATTGCAGAAATGCTCGGCATTTGATTCGGAATGATGCTACTATTCGACAATTTTTGCAGAAAGGGATGAACTAAGGTCGTACAGAGCGAAAAGGAAGTAGTCGCCAACTAAGTACGACGACAGAACGAGAAGACAGATCGATTGTTTGATTCATACTCATAGCCCTGGTCCGACTCATAAAAGGACTGTAGTAAATGCAATAGGCGATTCATCGAATAGGGGTTGAGGTTTCGTAAGCCATTGCCACGACTATTTTTCACCGTTGTACACTGTCAGATGCGTTTATAGTGTCACCGGGCTAGTAAGACTTGAAATTTCATGGACTAGAGTATGAATGTTTTCAACAATTAGTCTCGCTACAATCTGAACTCCGATGACCAGCAAAGGCGTAACTGGAGACACCCAGGACAGCAATGGAATATTCACTGTACGTAGTGCTTTGTCCTGTAAAATATTTTTCTTCCTTTCACCGACAATTAAGGTATCCGACTGCGTTCGGAACCGTAATTTTAAAAAGGCGCATAAATGGATAATTTTCATGATATTTAGTGTCACTTAGATTAGAATACATGTATAAAATTGTTGTAAGGACATTTTGACAAAAACAATTATTTAAATACAATATTTCGGCAAAAAATTAACATAGAATAACATTTTTTTCAAAATATTCTCCTTTTGTGAAAAATGCTTCTATTATAATAATATTTAGCCTGTATATAGCTCAGACCTCTTTACAGAGGCTCAACTATGATGTTTGAAACATTCACATTATCTTCAGAGTTACAACCCATTGAAATAATTATTGGCGTTTTTTTCTTAAAATTTCTCCCCTCTGTTGTCGTAAAACATGGATAGACCCACTTCTAAGTTATATATTTCAAAAATTCTTGTTGAGCCTCTGTACAGAAGTCTGAGCTATAGACAGGCAAAATATTATTATAATAGAAGCATTTTTCACAAAAGTAGAATATTTTGAAAATTGATCATTCTATGTTCATTTTTTGTCAAAATATTGTACTTAAATATTTTTTTTTCATTGTAATACTATTCGTAAAACAATTTTATATACATTTTCTTATCTAAGTGACACTAAATATCATAAATATTATCCATTTATACGCTTTTGCAAAATCACGGTTCCGAACGTAGTCGGATACCTTAAGCTTGCATTCCGATAGGATAATAGCTGGAAACACACTTTATTGCTGTTTGTCTTCGTGTTTCTCCAAACTCTTTTCACATGCACAATCGCCAGATTTCTTAGCAATAAAACGCATTTGAACTCTGATGAGCAGTTAGTTGGCTTCAATGTTCCCTGGATCATGCCGAACTAACGCCAATTGAAATTTGCATGGTAAGCAATACCACCCCGGAAAACATCCACCAATTCTAAGAGTCATCCCCAATCAGATAACGGCTTGCATTAGGAACAGAGAGGGTTGAACCCATTATTTTTTACTTTTACTCTTGTAGCTAAAATAAAATTTTAAATTTCTATGATACTGTAAGAATTTTGTTTTTAATGCAAGTGCGTGACATCTGCCGGTTTTTGCTCCATTCGTATAAATCCTTCTTAGTGCTTCGATTTTGTTGTTAAGAAATGTATATCACAGCAATGATAAAAACTAACTGCAATGTTTTTAGATTCGTGAGAACAACAGTTAAGATCTATTACAATGTATACAATCCGTTAAGATATAACGAGGCCATATTATTGGAAATTATGAAATAAACAAAGAATTCTAATTATAATTCAAGCACAAGAAGTATAATATTACAAACTATTTATTATAATTAGGTTCAAATGATTTTGAATAATTTAATCTAGTATTTAGTTAAACAAATATTAGAAATAAACAAAAAAATATACCTATAGTAGGCTGTGAGCAAAGTAATGAAAATGATTATTATCAAAAAAAAAATATATTCCATGACAACACAACCAATACTGAGTTAGAATGTTACCTTCGTCAGAGAGGAATTCTGGGAAGACAGAAGAAATGTCAGGAGACTTTTTTGATGGCCAATAAAATGCAATAGGATTCTTCTAGCAGCCAATAAGGAGTAAGGATCAAGAACATCTGATATTTTGAATGTACATTACACTCCATTTACAAATTATAATATTACTTGTCCAGAGAAAGAGAAAAAGGTACAAGAACTATTATGATGTCGGTCCGTAATTTTCCCAAATAATTTTGAACACTCTGTATCGCATTGAAATGACTAGGTAATTGTGTTCAATTTTAGAAATATTTTGCCATTAATGAGCAATAGCTACTATAAGTTAATTGGTTCATCCAAACTCTTTAGCATGCACTTTGCGACATAATATACCCAAAAGGTGTTTCATGAAACAAAGGTCTCTCGATTTCAACATAGCCATATTAAAAAATTTGTTGACTTTTTCTTTTTTTAATCTATTCCTAGGTGAATTTATATTTAGAGAAAGAAAGCATTTTCTTGCCGAAGGATCCGATTAGAACCACAAAGAAAAGTCTCACATGGTACCAAATGATGATATAGTGAAGCTTAGTATTGTGCAAAGTCTATGAGTCCTGAAATTCGCTCTAAATCGCACAATCATAAAGATTAAAGGCTTCCTCAGCTATTACTGATTCCCTCCCATTTGTCGACTAAATCATTCTTCCTGTTCTTTCATCAAGCTATTCCAATACCGGCCGTAGCCATAAGAGCCGTCAAGATTAAATTTATTTTCATTGGGGAAAATAATTTTTCTCTCACTCGTCGTTGCGAGACATGACATTTTTATCTCATTTCAGTATTTCTTCTCGATAACGTTTCAATAACTTTGATGTCCTCTTCATTTTCCTAGTTCTTTTAAGACTCGTTCAAATTTTGACAAATGAAGTTTTTTCCTGAAACTTTTCGAAATTTCATGACTTGAAACTTCTTTTTAATTGATGGTCGAACAATTTATCAATATTGTAGTGTTGTCAAAATCCTTTTTTTCCCTGATTATTTTGCTTGAATCATGTTTTTCTAATAATGACATTTAGAGAGAATGTCAGTTTCAAAACGCTTCATTAAATTTAGCTATTTTTGTTTCAAATTTACCAATACTCTTATAAAATGAAATTTTTGTACTCGGATTTTTTACACTTCATCATCTTAAATAAATTGCGGGTAACACTATTAGAATCTGCAACTTTTCTTCTCTGATAATACTTTCACAAAATATTAACGAATGCGTTTCTAAATGATTCTGATATGAGTATAATATGCCGATTTTCTCAAATGGTCTTATAATTTCTTAACGGAACCCTTAATAAATTTTTAGAAAAATTACTAAATTTTAATACAGTTTATTTGTAAATTTGTAATCAGTATGAAAAATATTTTGTGATAAAATTTCTTCATCTTCAGCAACACGCTAATTCGTTAGTGATCCTGTAATTTCTTAATGTACTACATTGATATAAATAACAAAATCCTGAATAAATCTTATAACAATATAGGTAAATCTATCAGAATAACAGTTAAAATTAATAAAAGATAATTATATATAGATGCATCAGAATAATACACAGCGTCAAAGTAAAAGGATGTATAATGGATGCTTGTGTACAAAATGATGGAAACTGGCAAATATTAGAGAAATGACATCGAACAATAGGTCAGACTTATTCAACAGGATATAACAGCGCAGTTATATTATGTTGGGGGTCAAGGTCACCTGGCCCCGCCAGGTACCTAAGTGTGGCCGGTTGGCTACAAAAGAATGTTATCATACTGGTAAGTGCCACTGGGTACGCTTCGAAGGAGAGGACAGGATACTGCACCTGTGCTACAGGGTACAGCACCATATTGTAGAACTGTTGTAGCCTCCAATATGGACCAGTGATAACCCGCTATTTTAGGCGATGGTGCCCCAAATCATGATAGTTACTGTGTGTCACACAGTATGACGTTATTCATTTTCGGTCGAATGGAAGTCCATTACCACGTCAACAACAGACTAGTGCATAGATACTGTTACAGAAACGGGATTCATTGAAAAACACTACTCTGCGTCACTGCGTCTTGTATATAGCTCTCGTCTGGCTTCATTTTAACCGAAGCATCGATGCTGTTGGATTAAAGACAAATTTTTTAACGGGTTTCATGAGTATAAACTTCTGACTCCAAACCGGCAAGTAATAGTACAGGTTAATGTACAGATTATGGCAGTTTGATGGAAACTAATTAAGAGTATTTAATGTTTGTTAATAAATGCGACAATACACATGTACTAACATCTTTCTTGTAATACCAATACCCCTTGAACCTGAGGCATTCTTTTTTATCAACCATCTTCGCCATATCCGGTGCAACTTGGACACGTATTGATGATTTCCATTGTGATACGATGAACTAAGTAAATTATCCTTCTGAGTAATGTAAGCCATCGTGAATACATCTACTAACTAGAACAGACCATGTTGGCGCTATCTGGCAGCTATGCTGTGACACATGCTCTCTGCGATGACAAGTAATTGTACTAATTCATTTGTCTCATCGACAGAAACGTTGCAGCTGTAGCAGAATCTACCAATTCTTTCCATTATGAGATTTTGCTTAACGAGTGCAGGACAGCTACGTATTCTGTATAATTTGTTCGATTCAATAAAATACGTTTACTTATACGTAATTTATATCTTTTTTCTGTTATCCACTAAAACTCACTATTTTAATGACTTTCCTAACCAAACAACTTAAATATAAGTACATTAAGATTTTTTTTCTGTGTTTTTTAATTTATGATCAATAAATTTGAATCAAAAAACGTAATTAGCAATTTTACTTTCATCCACCAGGAACTCCATCTCCTGCACCTGGCCGCTACAGCATTCGTTTCTTCATCAGTTTTTGGTGGATTTTTATCCTTGTGATACTTTGGAGTTATGCGGGGACTTTGACTTCATTTATGACCTATCCAGGGAGAAGGCCAGCAGTTGATACTGTTTCAAAACTTCAAGCCGCTCTTGCTTCCCACCACATAACATATGGAACTATCACAGGATCAACATACGAACACTTCTTGCTGGTCAGTAGAAACAAATTAAAAATCATACCACATTTATTTTATTTTATTTATTTAAAACTCGTGTGTGAATTGTAATATTGAAGTCTGAATTTCCTTCCAAATCCCATCCGAATGTGTAATTGGTTCCATAGTAATTTATTTTGGTAGAAATGGCCTTCCTTTTTATTACTTTTTGTTTTAAAGATCAATGTATAAAAAGTATGCATTATAAAAAGTTCAACATTTCTCAAAATAGATCTAATGATTCAATAAATCCCATTATTTTGAAAAATTATACAGTGGGAAAAAAATGTTATATTATAGTAATTAAAGAGTCATTGTTGCTAAAAAGATCATAAGACATTAATGGTACTTCTATTTACGAGGCTATTTGTAAAGTCTTCAGACCAAAAATCTCAGCCCTTCAATAAGGCACTTCTTAGCACTTCGAGTATTCTAGTAAAGGGCTTGCGATCTGTAATTGCTCTGATAAGAGCATACCAGTCATGCTCTACAGGATTTAAGTTTGGATGGCTACTCCATAGTCTGAATATTTTCAGCCTCGAGGTTCAACGGAGTCCTTTGTGGACAAGTGTTATTATCCATAAAAATAAACTGGGTATTATATGCCTTCCTGGAAATCTTCACACAGGGCTGTAAGAGTCTTATACCTTAGAGCAGTCAAAGAATCTGCTTAAAAGATGCACACCCATCCAACATCACACTGGTTCAAACCGTAACAACCCACTTCTGTGATGTTGGAGGAACGCTCATGAGTGTCATTTGACAAAGCAAAGTATTAACTAAATCTTTCATTTTAAAATTGATGCATTATTCATTAAAATTTTTTGACGAGCTTCTTCGTTCTTTAAATTGTAAATTATAGACATTTATCTTTTTTAAATGGAAATTATTCGTATATTAATTTAAAATTAATATACTCAATAATCGATATAACCAAATGAAACCAAATTATCTATTAAGCTTAATTTTAATAACATGGAGTACAGCGAATATTTTGAAATGTATGGAATTGTAATTTTGTAATCTTTTGCAGACAAGTATGGGGGAAATTGATCCCGTATTTCGAGATAGTATTGAGGAGAACCCTGATCTTCAAGTACACAAAGTGGCTGAAGGTATGGAATTGGTGTTGAAAAAGAAGTATGCCTTTGTATACATGACAATGGTTATCAAATGGTATGCAGCCACAATGGGATCGAACAGGTTTCGGAGGTCTAAAAATACCTTCAGTACTGAAGCTATAGGAATAGCCATTCAAAAGTGTCATCCTTGCAAGAGAAGTTTCAATCATGTGTAAGAAACGTTTCCTATAATATTGGATAACAAGCATTATTTATTTATAAAGGATTTTTGGTACTCTCACACACACAAGTAAAAGGTCGACCAATTCCTCAAATGAAAAGATGTCGCCAAATTCCATGATAAGCAGCCAATAGTAGAAAACTGTTCCCATGCAAATATAAACCTTGTTCAAGTATACGATTTGGCGAAATTGGTCGACTTTATAATGTGTATAAGTACCAATATATCTTTTGTACATTATTCGATTTGAAAATCGCATGCTGATTGGATAAACAAATTTAAAGCTATGTTGATTTTTTTTTATTACTGGAAATGTGCTTCAGATTGTTTAGTTCTCAATTTGCAGATATTAAAAAGATAATATGAATAATATCGAAAACATGTTCAATAATACAATTTATGTCAATTTATAAATTTTTTGGAAGTTAGTCGATAACTGCTATTAATTAATGATCGATAACTGATAACTAAACTGAAAATTATAACTGATGCAGTTCAATAGTGTAAAAGAATTTTTAAAGAGCATTTGTTTATAGCATTATAATGATTAATAAAAGTTGATATTCTTTTCAGCGTGAAAAAAATATTAATTATTACATAAGACGAAGTAAGAAAAAAAAAGTATTAAAAATAAATATTGTCAAAGAGAAAAAAAATCATGTTAATCAGAAGGATATAATAAGATTCTATAACGAAATTTTAAAAATTTGGTAATTTTACTATTCAATGCTATAATTATAAAAAAGGGAATGTGAAAAGTTACATATGAATTTATACCAAGCAATGAAACCGTATTTATGGTAAAAAAATGCTTCTCCTTTGCTTGATTGGTTTTATGGAGTACCAAACAAAAAACAAAACCACATAAGGTCACCCACGCCATTTTTAGATGAAAACACAATCCGCGTACCACGCTATATTCACATCTCTTATATTCACCACGACTCGCAGACATTATTGATTCCCTCTTCTTTTTCTTTCTTTTATACAAGTACCGCTTGAAATTCGGTCAATGTTAAAAATTGAGTTTTCAAAAGAAACGAGTTACGAGAACTATTAGTTATGATAAGTCGCAGTACAAAAATTCTCTATGGTGATTGAAACTACAAAGATTAATTGAGTAAACATTTTACATATTTAATCAAACTAAATTCCAATTAATTATGAAATAAAATTGTTTAATTATAACTATATGCTTATATGAAAATACAGGAAAGATTACGTTAGTTTTCTTTTGTAATAAAATTTGGAAGAGTATTTTGAAGAACAAAGAATCTCTCTCTCTGTCTCTGAGTTCATTTTCTTCGTAAAAATCACTAAGTGAAATAAATAACTGCATCAACGGATTTTACATGGAAGTGTAGATACCGTTGTATCAGCCGTATCAATGATATAGTGCCCTCAAGTTACAGGGGCCCCAAAATGCGCAAGCATAGAATCATAAAATGTTAAGGGACCCTAAAAAAGAGCCCCCAAGGAATTTTGATACAGGGCAAACTCAGTACTTTCTAAGCCAGTCGGTTTCTAGATACAGTTTTAAAAATAAAGGAAGAAAAATATGTTTTACAAATATTTATATACCGTTTTTCCACTTATACTTCTCTTTAAATATTTATTTCACCTCTTTTTTTTTTTCATACATCATTATAAATTGCCATAATAAAATAGAACAAAGAATTTCTGACTTTTAAATTTCATAAATTACTTAACTTTGTTAACTGCATATTACTTCAGATATTAATTTAGAAATATTTCTACCCCTTCTTAAAAATAAAGCGAGAAAATATAACTCTTTTTGTTCTTCCAAACTCAGTAGATTTCTTGTCAAATGTAAAGAGAACGAACACAATGTGAAATGTAAACATCTCATCACAGACATGCAAAGAATCATTCAAAATAAAATTCACATTTTGTAAGCGATATCAAAATTTTAATAAGTACCTAGTTTTTCTAATTTTGGCTTAAAATCTAGATGCTCAGTTATGTGATTATAGAATGCAGAAAGTTCGTTATTCTACTTAAATATCTCTTAAAGAATCAAGATTAAAAACTTTTTTTGTTTTTCCATTTACAATGCGTATTAGGATCTCAACTTTGAACAGACAAGGGCACATTGAAAAGTTAATGGAAAAAAACAAATTGTCTCCGGTTGGAAATAATGAAACATTGCTATAATTCTAAACTTGAATAAGGTCCACTATACTTTAGTAAATTGAATTAATTGTCTTTATGTCTTATTTATATTCAATAATAAGATTAACAACTATTTTTATTGTAGTTATCCTTTCTGCTGCATGTGGTTACAATTTGAAATGTCGCCAATATTGACTTATCTGAAATTGTTTGTATTTCCATTCTTGTTTTTTCAATAAATGAAAATCAGATAAACTAACTGAACAGGAAGTCACCTGAAGCTTGCATAGACAATAATGATATATTACCTTGAAAAAAATTTACATAAAATATATTGTAATGCAGACTAAATAAGACAATTCGTGACGACCTTCACTGTTAATATGTTATGAAAATGATTAAAAGAAACTATTTGAACTCAGACGGATAGACCTCCCTCTGGATATATTTAACTTTTCGGCGAAGTTGACATCATCCAAAGCTTTTTAAAGGCTTACTTAATAATATGTCAATCAAGAAATAAAAAAATTTAATTTTTTTTAATATGAATCCATAACGTTTCATTGAATATACCGCGTAACATTTCAAAACATCCATAGCAAAAATACACTGAGCTTTATTTTTTTTTCTTACTACACTAAGAAAGGACCACTTTAGAATAACTACAAAAGCTCAATTACATCAAGTTACAGTTATTTCTGCTTCATTTTGACTTACGTTACGTCAATTTTTGAATTCTTGTTTTCATCTGAAGTAACATAACACATCAAATATTTATACAGTCGAACCTCTATATAACGAAACTCTATATTGCGAATTTTTCTATGTAGCGAACTTTTTCCTGGATTCTTGAACATTTCACGATTTTCTTCGTAAAATTACCTCTCTATAGCGAAATGCATTTTCTATATAACGAACTTTTTCTTTTAGGATTCAATTTTTGATCTCCCTTTTTTTTTTTTTAAATATTTCTGAAAAAATTTCAAGTTATTCTCTCTTTAACACGTTTTATGGTGGTCAAAAATCTTGAACTGGTTTTATAAGATCCTAACTCGCCGAGGGCAATAGATTTCTAGACGTTTCATCCAAGAAGTGCAACCCTTAACCCTCATTGCCCAGTTCACTAGAAACATCTTCGATATCATCCTTCACTCTCAGAGGAGTTGTCCCGTGTTCTAATTATAAAATAATGCATGTTTAATATTACTTGTATGCTTTAAATTAAAAAAAAAGTGTCCTTAAAATTCATTAATTTTAGTATAAAATTATTTTCTTATTATTGAAAATACAGAAAATTCTTCGACACTCTTTTTTCTTGTTTTCCTTGCAGTTTATCTTTCTTCCTTCCTTTTTTTGATGGGTAAGATATATAAAATAAACATATATTGATTTTAAAAAAATGGTGTGAAAGATTTTTTTTAATATGTATAGTGTTTATGAATTTAAAATTTGTTTTATGTGGTCTATAAAGTATATTAAAAGATAAACCTCTATATAACGAACTTTTTTCCGGGATTTAGCGACTTCGTTATATAGAGGTCCGACTGTTTATTCGTGTGATTTTCATTTCAGTCCTTCAGATGAATTAAGAGTTTTAACCTTCATTACTGTCCCACTGTGTGGAAGTTACATGTTATGAAGATAAACCTTGAAATTTCAAATTATTAGATGAAGAAATGTACACCATGCTGGTTTCACTCGCTACCTACCAAACACATTAATTTTAGACTCCCTGGGACAAATTTTCTTCCTTGAAAATTTTTTATATAGTTTCAACACACATTTTTTTCCCCCAAAACAGTTATTCTTTTCATTCTCTGTGAAATAAAAAATAAGAATATAACTTTTGTTTTAAAAAACATCTCTGCATCAGTTTTAGTACAACAAAAACTTTCAAATACTATTTTCTTAAAATAATGCTTTAGTGAGAATTTTTTTTAATATACGTATTCAAGAAAAAAAAGATCATTCAGAAGGAATCTTCAAGGAATATTTTCTATACCATTTTTAGTTAGATTTCTATACTACTTAAGTTTTCTGTACTATTTTTAGTTAAATTAATGCTAATATAGGTTAAATACTCTTATGCGTGATCGTTTTATTTAAGAAAGTGAACAAAATACTAAAATATTAAATTTGCATAATTGCATGCATTTTTTTTTTATTTTATTTATTTATTTATTTTTTTTTTTACACTTCTCTTAGCTCTAAGGCCCTTTTAAAGAACATTATCATATGTATGTTCTGCGTAAAAGTAATAAAAGTAATAGCTTTCAAATATTTCATACAATGTTACAATTTCTATACAGTTCACTAAAGTTTTGTAGATATCAACCAATTTATCAAAATGGGCCATGTTTATGTGTGTGTTTAAATTCTGTACTTTTTGCGCATTTTTTTAACTATTTCTTCTAAAAACATATAATATGTATAAAAATCATTTTTCTTTTTTAAAGAAAAAGCTAGAAAGTGAAGAATGAAGGCTAGAAAAAGTTCATTTTAAAATGATTTTTCTCACGCTTTTTTAAGATAACAGGAAATCACGTAACATGTTTGTTTTGGTCCCCTTAAAAAGAAATATCCCACGTTAAAACATTTATTTGAAGTTTCTATATGAAAATGACATTACATTGTTAAATTTCACCCAAATCATTAATTCAGCATAACTCAAAATAACTGAATTTCGTTTTATAAATAAACCAATTAATTTTAAACAAATTGGAAATAATTTTTCTTTCACAAATCGAACTAAATGTTTTTAAAAAAAATCAAAAGAAATATAATCAAAGGAGCATCTTCTAAGGAAAGGAAAAATTAAGCAATTATGTTTTTAAGGAAGATAAGCGAATAGAAATTTAATACGCGTTTCCCGATTTTAATATTTTCGTGTAATCTCTTAATTTATAGTTTTCCTGATAATCAAAGAACTTAAACGTCCAAACATGCTGCTAAATTGAAAAACTTTTAAAACGAAATATAGAGAAAACATCTTACATCCGCTTCAAACAAGAGTAAATTTTTTTTCTGTTACTAAATGTATCACACTGGGATAATTATTTTCATGGTTTTTTTTATTTAGTTAATAACATAAAAAATATTCTGTACAGTTGTGAGAAGTATTAAAAAAAGCCTGCTTGTCATAATGGCAAAAATAAGCCTTAATTGATAGCTTGAACTATGAATTATTATTAAAATATCATCATCTCAGAGAAATTCCCTTAAATGCCATTTGTAACGACGCACAGTTTCACTTCGAATATAACGATTCATATTTTTATAATTGTGAATATACCAAATATATAATTTCTTTTTTCGAAAATATTGCATTTATTCTACAAAGAAATTTTGCAAAACAATATTTTGAGCTAGCTTTATATCCAGGAATTAGATCTATAGATCTTTGTAACACTGCATTTAATCAACTCGAAACAGGCAACAGAAAACATCAGCCAAATTGCTGATGAGATAAATAGTACTAATTGACGCCTTCAATTCACACACACACACGCTCAAACGCGTTCTTATTAATTAATATCGATTAACAGTTGTTATTGACAAATGTTGTATCTTATCAAATTGATTTAATTCGCTCGTCTTCCATATTGATCGTGATAGATCAGAAATACTTTGTCTTGAATAATGAAAAATTTTGTGCATTGTGTTCTTTATTAATTAGTACGACTCTTCAAAAATTAAGACAATATGAGAAAATATTTAAAAGAAGGCATTTAATGTTTACCATTTTGTTTCTTGGTATAAAAAAATATTCAAGTTAAAAGCATTAATTTTTACAATTGTTGCGGTATTCATTCTTCAGATTATAGTTACATTTAATCAATGTAATTATTACCTTATTAATAAAATGACCTAATGAAGTACGAGTATTAAGAGCTTGACATTATAGTTTTGAATCATAACTTAGAAATGTGGACGATATTTGAACCAATAATTCATTTTCTTTTCTTTTTTGGGATCCCAAGAGAAGTCTTTGAAATCTATTTCGTTTTTATGTGCCGCAGTTTCCGTTACTTCAACTGACAATATTTAATGGAATGAATTGACATTTATAAATATACAATCTGCACATTACAAAACTTGCAATTACAGGTCACCATTACGATTTTTTTTTAATATATAATTGCAGATTTACATATCGAAAGCATTGTTAAACCCATTGATACAAGCTGAATAAATACTAAGAAACAATCAAATTCGGTTTTTTTCTTTGAAGCAGAAAAATTATTCTCAAGCATGTCAAATTAAACCTTAAGCAGTACATGATTTTTTTTAAGTGTTGACGAATTCAAACATGTCAACGAAAATATATTGCAGAGTTTTCTTTTAAAAAAAGTATCCCTTTCTCTAATTAATAATCTAATACCAATTTATTCTTGTGGAATTAATCTTTTCAAATATTTTCACTTCATAAAAAGTTACCCGACAGAATCGCTTTAAAAAGCTAAATCTAAAAACTGAGCAAATTAATAACAATTAAAATATTTTCAGTAATGACTTCTTAAATAATACCAAATTAATAGTTATAAAACACAAAGGGAAGCAATTGTAACGAATGAGATTGACTCATTTTAAAAAAGAAAATATGAGAAAAATAGAGCACAATATACTGAAATATGACTCTTAGAAAAGTGTAAGTTTAATAAAATCTGAAATGAACTTTTTCTTTTCAAAAAAATTCTACAGAATTATTTTTCTTGCTTCTGTTTGCTTTAAAAACAGTTCATTCATTTGCTGTAAAACTCAATCATCAAATGCGAAATGCTGATTGTTACATTTTTTAATAAATCTATAATAAATGACAAAAGATTCTCTTACCTTTTTCCAAGTGTGAATTACATTGTTTTATGATAGTATAGTATTGTAGTGAAGTATTGTAAGCAAAATTTAACACTTAAGTGTAAGTATTTTTCTGTGTGTTCTATAAAAGAAACAACCGATTATAAAAATTTTTTTAAAAAAATCAACCTAACAATCATTAAAACACAACGAGTAAGTAAAATATATCTTTCTTTTTTTTCCATATAAATACTTTCACATTTGTTGTTCAATGTACAAGCAAGATGGTTGAAAATTTTGTTTCTTTAAGGTATCCGACTACGTTCGGAACCATGATTTTAAAAAAGCGCATAAATGGATAATTTTCATGATATTTAGTGTCACTTAGATTAGAATACATGTATAAAATTGTTTTAAGGGCATTTTGGAAAAAAAATTATTTAAATACACTATTTCGGCAAAAAATTACTTAGAATAACCTTTTTTCAAAATGTTCTCCTTTTGTGAAAAATGCATCTATTATAATAATATTTTGCCTGTATATAGCTCAGTCTTCTGTACAGAGGCTCAACTATGATTTTTGAAAAATTCGCATTATTTTCAGAGTTACAACCCATTGAAATAGTTATCGAAGTTTTTTCTTAAGATTTCTCCCCTCTGTTGTCTTAAAACATGGATAAACCCACTTCTAAATTATATATTTCAAAAATTCTAGTTGAGCCTTTGTACAGAGGTCTGAGCTATATACAGGCAAAATATTATTATAATAGAAGCATTCTTCACAAAAGGAGAATATTTTGAAAATTGGTCATTCAATGTTCATTTTTTGTCAAAATATTGAACTTAAGTAATTTTTTATTGCAATACTATTCTTAAAACAATTTTGTAAGCATTTTCTAATCTAAGTGACACTAAATATCATAAATATGATCCATTTATACGCTTTTGCAAAATCAGTTCCGAACGTAGTCGGATACCTTAACTTGACTTAATTAAAATTTGTCGCTAAAGCAACATAGAACACTTATTTTTTCATTTTGAAGTAAATTTACTGAGATTAACATTCTTCCTTTCAATTTTTAGGGTTAGCAGATTGGAAGAAACTGGATTTTTCACCAAATGGTACGATGATGTTTTCTTTAAAGCTAAAGCGACTGCTCCAATAATATCTGTAAACAAAGCTCGACCTTTAGCATTGGATGATTTACAAGGTGCTTTCTATTTTCTATCCATCGGTGCAGGGATAGGAGCAATTGCATTCTTACTCGAAATTATAATTTCTAAGTTCTTAAACAGAAAGAAAACAATAAAAGAAAAACTGAAAAAGAAACAAAAGACTGCAGAGTGGAAAGCAGTTGAAAGTCGATTAAACTGGATATATGAGAGATATTATTAGAAACAAAATATCTTAATGAAGAATGTCAACCATGGTTAGCGGATCACTAAGGAAATTATGCGAGTATAATGAAAAGAAATCAATGCTTCATACCATCATACTGCAAAGATAGACTTAAATCTAAATTTTTGTATACAATAAAATAATATTACTTTTCCTACCAGAATTTTATCTATATTAATATTATTTTACCTTTCTTTAATTAATAAAGTAATTATTTCATTTATTTTTTTACTATTTATTTTCATTCCTTTTATATCTTTCAAAATTTACAATTTTTACAAATCTATTTTACCACGGTACTTTACCTGTGTGTTTTATCTTGTAGAAAATATAACTGTACAACAGCAAACGGTCAATTACAATTAAAGATACATAAATGATGTGGACGGAAACTTGCAAATTATTTTTTTCACTAAACCAAGTACATCTATACTAAATTTCGTTTTAAATTTAAACTCCTTAACTGCCGCTTGCGTATATATCCGTCTCGCTCAACCCGTGTGTTAAGTGCCGTGGACAGATATATTCGTTCTTTCAAAGTACAATTCTTTGCATTGTGCTCCTTTGTTGAAAACTAGTCCAACGGCTTTGGAATACAATAAAATAACATTGACAGTGATTGAAAAGTATTTAACTATTTCGGAAAAAGATTTGCTAATTTGTGTCTGTATACTAGCGCCTATGTGAGAAAAGGTGGTACTGGGGAAGGGGTTTATACTAAAAAACCAATAAACTAAAACTCATTGGCCATGAAGGCCCTACTGTGCCCATTCCAGTATACGTGACCATTAGGCGCTGAGGTGCATGAGCAGATGTCCCGATCAGGTGGTCAGTCTGAAGCGAGATCCCAGTGTTTAAGTCCCCAAGAAATCTTGGTACTCATTTATCGACCCACAGAGTCAACTTTGCCCAGCCCAGGAACAGAATCAGGACCAATGGTGTGGAAGCGCGATACGCTACCACTCGACCTTACTAAAATACCAATAGTAATCATATACTTTCTCGTATTGCAAATCATCAGATGATTATTAAATTTATGCATCTTTATCAATTACAAGAGTGTGGAAAAACAATTGATCATATGGTTGGCTAATAAAGGATTTCAAAATGTAAATAAGGGTTTTCGCTAGAGATAAACTTTACCTTTACTTAGGAAAACTAAGTTTTCCAAAACTTGAATATTTTTCTTTGATAAATCAACACTTTTCAAAAAAAAAAAAAAAAAACTAATTTAAACATTAATTTGAATTTTCAAAATTCTTCTATTCTATTATAAGGAACAGTTTTCAAACAAATTGAAAGGATATTTATAATTGTAAATTTTCTGTACTTGTATTTGGCATTAGAGATTTTGTGTGATAACAACTTCTTTAATTTAATGGAGCTAAAAAAATTCATAGATTTGCAGAGTGTATTTCTATTTGGACACAAAAACTCGTACATTTGTGGAAACAAAGAATTTTAATGTTACTGATTGTCAAAAAATGTGTGAAGTAAAATTTAAAATGTGTCTCAGCTTCATTTAAAAAAAATAAAAACAACAGCATTGCTAATCATTTTCACAACCACTCTTGTGGAAGTCTTTTTTCAGTATTATCAAAGGAGAGGCAGAGGAATGACAGAGGATGACTCAACATACATTATTTTGCAATCAACAACATACCAGCTTGATATAAAAAATCTTACAAACATAATGCAAAAAACTACTGAAAAATCATTAAAAATAAATAAATAATAGTTTATTTTAATAAATATTATTAAAATTTATTTTTTGTGGCCTTTTTTATACTGTGAATAAATATAGTATTCCATCTTTGTGTGATTTGGTTTTTTATTTATTATAAATAAAAATTATATACGTTATATGTGTACAAACATATGGTAATGACAATCGAAAAGATTTGCACTTCAATTTACTTTAATTTTGACACTTTGATAAAATCTTGTTTGCCATACTTGGTCCAGATCATCTTAAATAAGATGAAGGGGTTTGTTCATCAACGAAAAAGATCACATGACAAGGTTAACCAATTTTTTTATACCATTTTCATGCATGATTTCTTAGGCTATTGAATAGGAGTTAATTCTTCTAAATATTGTATATCGAAGATATTTTTCATTACAGCTCTAATCATTCTTTTGATATCTGTTAAAAAGTACAAAAACCCTTTGACAAACTACTTAATGTGAAATTACTGAAAACTGGCTTAAGTCCAGGTAAAAGCATTAGTGCAGAGTTTTACAAAAGAACACCTTTCAAAACATTCTTCTGGCACGTTTCCCTCTCCCATGGCAATCATCTATTAACACATTGAAAACAGCATCTCAGGAAGTGACTGGTATTATTAGAAATGTTAGATATTAATATACAAGAAAAAAGTGTATTCCTTTCATTTAGTTTTTTGTAGTTACCACCTTCTCAATACATGTTTCTCTCACAGACCTTACATCTGAATTTCTTGAACATTAGACATAAAAGTTATAAGGTCTTATGAGAGAAAGCCTAAAACTCCATTTGTATTTGTTTTAAACATACGTATTCTAATTTTATAACATGAACACATAAGTAGGTGTCTGCCATGAATTTAAAGGATATTTATTTCAATGAAATATAAATTCATTAAAATAGATACTAATAAAAGAATTGAGGATACACAATTTTCATGAATATAGATTTTATTGGTAAAATATTTTAAAGATCGAACAGCATATATATCAATTTACATGCCTACGTGAGAAAATAAGAATTCTGTTATTATTTCAAAGTTGGTATACATTTTTAAGTACAAATGCCATTCTTTTCAAACACACATTGCTCCTCTTGCAGTTTAAAAATGTTAAATTAAGATATTATTTTTTTTAAAAAAATGATTAAATAAATAAAAAATAATTTACTTTAAAAAATGATTTTTTTTTTTTTTTAATTTTGCTTATGTCATTTTTTTTAATTTTTGATTATTTCTTCCCCTTCCTTTCAAAATAAATTACTATAATAAAAAAATAGCTCAAAAATATTAATTCAAACAATTAAATCAGTAATAAATCAAGATATTCCATTTATGAAATAAATTGTGAATAGAAACTTACTGATAAAAATTTGGCTAAAGAGAAATTTTATAACTAATAAAAAAGCAGCATTCTACAAAAATTGTCTTCTATATGTGGAAGAATTTACAACTTCCCTTAAGCATAGAACTTTAAAAATTCTAATAAAAAAACTCTTAATTAATGATTTTAATGACTTAATTTGATAATTAATGAGAAAGACCAATCTCCTTTTTAAAAAAATATCGACAATAGGAAAGCCTGAAAGCCGTCTAAACTTAAATGAGAGATAAATCAAAATGTTGACTGCCTCCCAGAAATATCATGGAAGACCAGATTTTTTAGTTTGTGCTTTCAATGCTTCAGCATACCACTCCAATTCTGAAATAAGCCGCTGTGCTTTTGAAACAGCAGTATCATTTGAAGCAGCAGGAGTACCATCTTCAGCATATGCATTTTGAACCACAGGATTAAGAAACATGAAGCCAGGGGTAACCATTCCAAGTTCCCCTAAAAAATATCGAAGTTGCATCCCTGCAGTTGAGCCACCTCCTGGACCTATTAAATAATAAATAAAACATGTTAGTACTGCTACTAATGCAGCAAGTGTACAAGAACAAGAGATAAGTCTTAAACAAGTAACATTTTTAAAACAAATACAAAATCAGCATTTTATTTTTTATTTCTTCCCCTTTTCTTTAGTAATTTCTTGCAACTACACATACTCTACATGTAATAAAAGGAACACACCAAGAAAAAATTTAAATGGAACGAAAATCAGTTGGTGCGATGTATATGCATTAAAATCCACCCATTTACACACCTCTGAACTCAATGCAAGCTGTAATTCAGCTGAACATTCAATGGAAGATTTGGTGGATGTCTTTCAGTAGAACTGCTTGCCATACACATGCCAACTGAAGAGTATGAAGCGATGCAAAAATTGGGAACATTGGAAACACTTGCACCCAACATGCTTAGTTGGGAAAAAAATCTGTGGATTTCACTGGTGAGGGTTACGTTGGAGAAGCTTGAAGAGAGCAGTATTAAGGTGTGCTTTGTATAGCTGACCATTTTATCAAGTTGAAAAGCAAGCCCAGAGATTTACGAAATGAAGGGCAATACTACAAGACAAAAACATTATGCCGTAAGGGTGTCAGGGATCACAACCAAGAGAACTGTCCCCCTCCCATCATAACTCTTGGTTGTCAGGTATGGCGGATGATAGTCAAGCAAGTATCCCATCACTATCCTCGATGTCTCCAACCACACCTTCACTGCTCATCTAAGCAAAATTCGAAACAGGATTCATTGCTAAAAACAATTATAATTCAATCCCTGAAATTCCAGGTCAAAAATGCTGTGCACTATCACAAACAAGCCTGGCAATGCCCAATGGCCTCTACGATCTCAGAACCATTTGCTGAGTCACCTAACAATCATTATTCAAGTCAGTGGTGTCGCAGTTACACGGATCAGTGACAAGAACACATCAGGGTATTTGGGTGCAAATTGAATGATATTCTGTTCCCATGTTCTGTCATCACTCTTAATCAACCACTACCATCTAGACATTCAGTATGGCTAATGTTCGCCTATTCCTGGCAACATGAAAGGGTAGCATCGTTCCAACCAGAATGATGAGCAATCCTGCAATTTCACTCTCTTTAGTCTAATTGCACATACATTCAAATGAGAGCATCTACTTATACTCCCAGAAAATCCTCCTAAGAGAAAGTTACAGCACATGCAAAGTGAAGGAAACAAATTTTCATTGAGATTATACCTTAGCATTGGGTTGACTTCTGTTTTATACACCATCTAAATGCTGTGTTACATTTGAACTGAAGCCCAACTGACTCTGCTAAAAGTTAATCATTTATATATTCTATCACATTATGTTTAACACATCAGTAATTAATCATTTACAAGTGTAATTTTTCCTCTCATTCAAATTCCTTCCTGGTATGTTTTTCTTTTATATCATAGAATATAGATATAATTTTCTACATGTATAAAATTATTATTATACATAAAACAAGTCTAAAACATAGATCTAAAATCATTAAATACATGTAATAGAATATTAATTTTCAATATTATATATATATATATATATATATATTTAACGGCACTTAATGGATTATCTATTAGCTAAAAACAGGAAATCAGATTTTTGCTACATTTATGTTAAACTGTGATAGTAAAAATATCAAATAATAATGAATTAATTACTAACAAAATTTTTTATTTATAATACTTTAGAAATAAGATAATATCAAGAGATATTGTTAATATCTCTTGAGCATTAAGGTTGTGATGTTTAGTTCAACTCCTGTATTTCAGAATAAGGTTTTAAAAATATTTTGGAAATTAATTTTGAAACTGGTTTCAAATAGTAAATATACAAGTCATATTTAAAATTACTTACTGAATATTGCATTGCAGATGTTACAACAGTTACAGATATAAATGATGAATTACATTATAGATCCTATTTCGTGATATTTTAGATAAAAAGAGAATTTTTATATATAAACATAATACAATTATATTACAATATATTTGACTGGCAAATATAAACATTTGATGTTTATTGCTTAAAAAAGGAAACAAAATGACTAATTCTATATACCGTAAAATCCGACGTATAAAGCGCTCTTTTAACACAAAAAAAATAAGATCAAAATTTAAAAGTGTGTGTTGTATGCTGGGTATTAAAATAGTAGCTTTAAAAATAACAAAAGAGATGAGCATATAAAAAAAATTTACATCAACACATATTGAAACACTATTTAAAAGAAATGATATGCCTTATGAACTAAAAGAGTGATACTTTTAGAAGTATACTATTTTTTCAAAAGTCAGGGATAATACCTCTAATAAATGACTTCAAAACATAAGTGCATTGTATACTAACATTTCAGATTTCTTCGTAAAAAAGGGGGTGAGCATTATATGACGAATATACCTAAAAATTAAAAATTGCAGCCTGAAAGTATAGGTGCGCATTATACACCGGTTTTTACAGTATTTCATGTATTCTTAATTTGATCAATACTAAACCTTTTAAGTTAATAGACAGTAAAAATAATAAAGAAAATATCCTCTTGTTTACCTGCAGAATAGCAAACAATACTGCATGGTTTACACCTGTATGACTTGGGAGGGAAATGATCCATCATATTCGTGAGGGCAGGTGGAATACAACGATTGTATTCACCACTAACAGCTACAAAACCATCAGCCTCTTCTATGACAGAGTTATACTTCACTAGCCATTCTGGAGGAGTTTCATTTGGTGAATGGAAATGTAAAGGCTGTTTCAACAAAGGAAATTCCATTTCCAAAGGGTCTGAAAAAAAAAGTATACTCTTAGATTTTTTTACTGGAAGAAATACAAAACTAGCATTGATTTCAAAATATAAAAAATTAATTTATATTTTGGATCATTAAAAAATTATTTCATATTCATACTCCTTTTTTTAACATTCTCATAAGAAAAAAATTTCAAAAATTAAATGTTTGAAAAAATTATTTCAGAATTGTTAAGAAAGATGTTTCAGTGTTCATTCATTATAAAATATATAATTCTATCTAAAAAAGGAAGTAGAAAACTAAAAAGAAAGCATCCCACAGTAACAAACAAAAGGAATTTTAAAATGGTACAAGAAAGTAGTATTTTTTTGCTAGTACACGAGGTATTCCATACATTTTAGCACTTCTTCCCACCATCAAAGAAAATTCCAAATCTATCTAAATTAAAGAAATAGAACTTTCAATATAACAGTTAGAACTGGACACATTGGAACTTCTACAACAATTAGAACTCTAATATAGCTGCATCAAGAACAGGAATAGCAGTTTCAACATAACAAATATTAATTGAAACAAAACTGAATGTACTGAAAAAACTGAATGAAGCCTTCAAAAATAATATGCACCTTTTATTTTAGTAATCCCTTGTTATACGGTAAATAGTTGTCAAAGAATAACTATATATAACCAAAATATGCTAAGAATGAAAAGGTATCAATCCTTCAAAGAATCAATCAATCAAAGAAGGGAAAGAAATTTAATGTTAAAGTATGCTTATTTTCTAATTATTTCTTTTTTAGGTACTTGTATATTATCTCAACCTATTGACAACATTATATGAAACAAAGCACCTGGTAGCCAATTCAGTGCATATGACACATAGGAAATTGGAGTTGCCAACTTGACAAGATTATTAATAAACTCAAGTTGGTGATTGTTGCGATAATATGCAGGCATCCTTTTCTGATTAATGCTAAAACATGATGGTAAAACAAAAACACTAAAAGAATATAATCATATGATGCATTTGAGATTAAATAAAAAATAAAAAACATGATTAGCAAATGTTAATTAAAAAAATTTAACATTTCAAGAAAATTTAACATTCAATTTTATGCAATGAAAAAAAATTTTAAAAAATAAGTTTTTTTTCAAATACAGAATGCAATCCAATTAGAAAAAAGTATTTGTATATTACAGATTAATTTTAAATAGATATTGATATTTTTTTTTAATTATATAAAAAATTTTAAAAAATGACAAAGCTGAGAAAGATTTTAAAGAGAAGACAAAAGATAAAAAAAAATATAAAATTAATTATCTTTATAAATTATTTTAATGCTATTGGACACATAATCAAAAAATTGAAAACCCTTCAACTCATAGTTATCTACAATAAAATTACTATGGTAAACAACTTATCATTGCTCACAATTCTCTTAAGCTAATCCTAATTTTTTTAGAAATGAAATTCAAAAGCATTATTTAATCTTTTGTAATCTGAATCCCTATAGTATATAGAACTTCACCCTAACTGAGCAAAAAACATGAAAATTACTTCCTCTCGACGAGCAATAAAAATGAAAATTACTTCAGCTACTTAAGCAGAAGAAAACAATACTTATTTTAGAAAGTATTTAATACTGCTATGTCATAATAAACATAAGAATTTACAAATGTATTTTTAATGTATAGAACAAAATAAAATGCTCTCAAGAAATGACAATTTTTAAAAACAATGTTTGGAAAACCGAACAGTATAATTTGATTTTAAAAATAACACTTGTACATTATTTTCAAAATATTGGATAATTTATTAATAAGCATATTAAAAATTAAATTTTATGCAAAATTTCACATAGCGAATTCTGCAGTACAATACAGTCTAATATTGAAAATAAATAAATGCTTAAAATAAATGAAGTGTTCTTAATTTTTTTTTAAGAATATCATTTTTTTTCCCAAGATAAACAATAACTACAGATAGCTAACTGTGCCAATTAAAAAATTTCCGTGGCAACTTTAGAATCATAATTAAATTATTTATTCACTAACATTCCATGAAGACTTTTTTTTACCTACTCCACTCAAGATAAAATTACATGTTTGTTCTTTCGAGAAAAGTTTCGTCATTTTTTTAAAGAAGCTATAAACTTACATTTTATATACATTTCTTTTCAAAACAGTTAACTTTGAAAAAAAATAATGAAGAAAGCCGCATACTAAAATAGGATCCAAACCCAAACGGGTCTTACTCACCAAAAACTGTCACAGTATGGTTTTTGTTTTGTAATTGCTTCTTTATGAAATTACCAATCCGAATACAGTTTCGCCCTTGCCGGACGGATCCAAGAAACAATACAATTTTAAGCGCCATGTTCAGGGTGGGTGATACAATTCACCACACACCCGAAACGAAATAAACCTGTACACACGCAGCATTTCCTTTTATTTCCCCGACAAGGTTAATACTTCTCTTAATTTTATTTTAACCCTTCATCGTTCCCAAGGCAATTGGTGCAGTTACAGCTAAGTAGTCTTAGATGTATAAAATATTGAGTTGTGGTAGAGCCACTACTAGTTTTTAACCATCCGGATGTTCCGTGAGGGGAAAGCAAAGACAATGGACTCGATTCATCACTTAGAGGGCGCTGCGATCAGTCTGGTATCACGTGATTTTCCATGTGCGATCAAGTAAAAAAATAACAGCCGATCACTTTACACTTGTGCGCCAACTTTTCGAATTTGCTAAATATTAAAAATTCTTTTAAATTTTTTTTAAAAAAATTTAA
>BMAV01017262.1:26556-51911 GCA_019973955.1 Trichonephila inaurata madagascariensis | reverse complement strand
TAAGGCTTCGTATGGCGGGCGGTTCGTGATGTGACTGAGCGATCCGTCACAGCCATGCGCACCATCTGCCTGTCGTCACGTGAAGTGGTGCACTGAGGTGGATGCGATCGACCACGTCGGTCCGTCGTACCCTCCTGCATCCAACGGTCACGTATCCGCATTACAGTTGTTAGGTTTCGTCCAACACGACTACCGATTTTCCTGAAAGATAATCCACAATCTCGGTAGGCTACTATCCTTCTTCTGTCGAACTCGGATACTTGATCAAAAACTACTCGCTGTTTTCTACGAGGCATAACTGATCATTTTTTGAAAAAACCACAAGAAAAACACAATTGCTGAACTTGAAATCGTCGAAATCTCCAAGGCTTAAATAGCGCTTTGAGGTGGCGCCACAGGCGCGCGTGATGTGTGTCTGCGCTAAAATTCTAATCCTTTGGATATCTCACCTCCGCTAATGCATGTTGTAAATTTCATGTTATTTGCATGCTTCCTTCAGGGTGTTGCATTTACGGTGGCCAGCATTGTATATAGAGATAGAGGAATAATAGTATAGGAACTGTGTGAAAAAGTACAATAGATTCTCCCTAATAAACATCTAACAGTTGAATCCTTTACACAAAATAACCACAAAGCTTTTCTTCTCTTTTAAAGCTTAGAGCTTGCCAAAAATAGGAGCAAAATGTGCGTCTTCACCTTCCAAACAAGTGTGATGGATTGTAAATAAAGAACCTTATCATCCTTTTTCTTTGAAAAATCGAATACTTTGTATGCGCTGCACGTAAGGTCCATTTCGTTAGCGGGAGGGTTACTTATTTAGAGGATTGGATAAAGCTTCTAGTTTCCTATCTCTGAAAACATTTTAAGATGCATCTATGTGAAGTGTTGCATAAAGAATATTAAAAGGTCGCTCGATCAGTTCCCAAAATAGTCTTTTAGGGGAATAAAGAAGGGAATCTATACTAAAGAATCTGAAGTGAGCGAGAATTTTTTATTTATATTCTCCTTCAAAATTCCATTTTAAAGTTATTATTTTTAAAAATATTTTTGAAGATTAATGTACTGTTTCTTTTAAATCTGAAAATATTTTCAGAAGAAATTAATCATCGGTTTTGATCTGGTCAAGAATGTCTTCAGAAGCTTCTATGCAAAAGACGCGATCATTGGTCTTGATTGCTTGATAAATTAGAATTTATACACAGTCAATTTCAACTGTTCATAAACAAATTTATGAACAGGCAACCTGGCATTCTTGTTCACAGGCTGGAAGGTCTAATGCATTTCCTGGGATGGAGTGCAAATTCATCAGTATAATGGTGGAATCATTTTTATACAACTGATGCTTGGTCTACTTGAACCTTCTATAAATAAAAAGAATCTGGTCTTTAGAAATTGTTTTAACCATCTTTTAATTGATTTCTCCACTGTCGGAGGTTTATTAAATTCATGCTGGATTTGCTTCTGAGCTGTTTTTGGAGATTTTGTTTCACGTAACCTGAGAGCACACATTGCTTTTGAACAGCATGATACCATTTTGTCTGTATACAAACAATCATCTGATACCATTCGTAAGAATTGAAACCAATGAAATCTCCTGAATTAAGGATAATGTCGATATGAATAGATTAGAAACTTAATCTCCAACAAAGTAGGCCTTCTCTGTCCAAAAACTTAGTCCATTAATTATTCCACTGTCTAAAACACTTCTAGAAGACTACGTATGGAATGTTGTTTATCTCCGCCGTTGCGTTCCGCATAATCTCTTTAAGCTTGGAGGCGTCTCATTCTATGACATCTTTAATTTCAGAAACAGTTAGAAGTTGCAAGGATTCATGTCTTAAGAGTACGGAGGTGGGAGACTGATTGGAATTCTTTGCTTTTCTATGATGATCTTTGTGTTCTACTGACCCTAGCTTGGGTACAAATTCTGTTGCCACTCTGCGCATGTTAAAATCATCATTCAAAATTGCAAGTGAGAAACTTTTACTGATTACAACATCTTCAAAAATTTCCAGTATACGATCAAACAATCACTACTGGGTGATTTACTTTTTCAACAATAGTCGCATTCCATGAAGAGGTTTATGGCTTCCCAGGATGCTGGTGACTCTTCACTGATATGATGTCAATTTAAATAGTTGAACTCTCTCTCTTTCATATGTGACACCCTTATATTATCATCTCTAAGGACCTTATGAATCTTATGAAATGTTTTGCTTTGAGAATCATCAAATATTTGAGGAAATTTGATGTGATATATTTCACTCACATCTTGAGAGAAATAAAAAAAAAAAATATGACGAACACTCACAATAGCACCTCCCTCGGTGCCAGTAGGTAGTGACATACGCGCGAATGCAGTGAAAGAAATTCAAGCATGTGCACTAAACTCTGTGGTGCCACTTGCAAAGTGTGTCACCATCCTAGCACCATCGGACAAATTAAAGTTCAAATTATTTTTCAACAGCCATCATTCTATTAGAATGTAGAGATTACATATACTATTTCTATACTGTTGTGTTAAGCTATCTCTGTTAAGCTACGGTGTAAAATGGCGCCACTTCAACACCATTGAGAAAATTCAAGTTGGGGTACTTTTTAGAGCCTTTATCTATTACAGAGATTCCATATACTGTTTCTTGAATACTGTTGTATAAAGGCGTCTCATCTCACTCTCTACCTTAAAACCACCATAAAAAGTTCAAGTTTGGACATTTTTAAACAGGAGTAGTCTATTGTGTGTGTGGAATGCAGAGCTTCCATGTTGTTACTTGAATTCTTTTTGTTAAACTGTTGTGACTTCTGCTGATAATTTGAAACATAGTTACTTTATTAATTATTAAAATGTTTTCTGACAGATATATTGCTGGGGAATGATTTATGTGTTTAAAATGAAATGTAAATATATCATGTACTTTTGTGTTTTGAGTTTTAAGTGAATTTTAACACTCATATAAATTTCTTGGGATACTACTATAGCGAATAGTAATAGTGTTATAGTTAATAGGAATTTATGATTAAAATAAGAACTCAGTACTTTTACTACTTATACTCGTTTTATTATTTGCAATCATATTTTTCCTAAGATTTGAAAAAACTGAAAACAAATTAAAAGCTTTTTTACTTTAAAAATTTAAGTAATGTTTTATTATTACAATTAAAAATATAGCAAAAAAATGAGAAGCTGTATAGGGATAAAATATATTAGAGTTAAATTTACATTTCAAACGCTGTCGTTAAAACACCATTAATCAAAATATAGGAGAAACGATTAAGTATTGTTCACTAAGTATATCAGTATTTATAATCGTTGAAACAAGCCTTTTAAAAGATGCGATAGAGTAAGAATAACATAAATTCTTATTAAGAACTATTTTTATTTGTTGTGGAAAGTTTCTATAGTTTGGAAGCACACATCGTTTATAAAACAAATAAAATTTATGGACTATGTCCCTCAGAGATTCGATGTATATGTATGGTTTACATTATAATTCCTCCAGAAAACCTTTTAAATGAGTTAATACGCATATTCATAGTTCTTACTCAAATTAATAATATATGTAATAGTTATTTATGCATTCGGCAAAACAAACACATAAACTAATTGCACATAGTGTTTCTACCAAATTCAAAACATGGTTATTATTCTAATTATGAAAATTAGTTTTTAGTTGTATGGGCCTTACTGTTTGTGGTTCTAATTAGAAATTTCATCTTAAGAGCAATTTTATCGACAAATCTTATTATATAAGCAAATGAGTTTCAAAACAAATGCGAATAAAAATATTCCTTGAGGGTTTATTTCCGTTTCATTAGGAATGCTGATACATTTATCCTTTCATTAAAAGAAAAATTCGAATGTAGCCCACGCACACAATTTCAGTCGAAAAAAGGCTCTCATTAAAATTTAACAGAGACCTAAGGGTATATACTTGACCAAAACAACTGTTTGTTAGAAGCACGTTTTTTGACTAAGAATCGTTTTTAAATACAAAATAAAGTTTATTTATATTTACTTATTTATTTACTTCGAAAACGAAGTATAACATTAAAAATACAATTATTTAAATTTAAAATCGTCTGTTCAAGAAATGAAAAGAAAAAAAGAACTCCATTACAGATTTTTTTCCGTAATAATCATTAAGATTTTTATGTTGAGAAATCCCTGTTTTAAAAAATTCATTTTTAAATTATTTTATCTTAAGAATACATAATAAACAAATAAAGCACAGATTTAGATGTTAAGATTTAAAATTTTGTTACGGCATACTTTAAATTTTTATTTGTTTCTTGAAACTTATTTTAACGAAGAAATATTTAATTAGAAAACAATGCATTAAATATGTATGGAGTGATTATATTTATATTGTTTGAACGTTTCCAAAATAAATACGATCACTTATTTTTATCTTATGAAATATGCTTTTGAGACTTTGACAACGCTACAAATATTTAAACGTGTATTATGTACCTGTTTACAAAATGATTTTTGTAAACATAATTATCGCTTATTTTTAAGACGTTTTATGAGATTGACTAAATGATTACTTGTTTATTAAGGCCATGCTTAGAAGCTTATTGGCATCGGACCTCTTAAGGCCGTATCACACATACACGTTACGAGAAATTTTTCGTCCAACTCATGTAATTTTTACTGGTTGCCATATCAAAGGCTTTCGAACAACTTTTTGCTAGTGAGTTCAAAAAGTTTTTCCAAATAAAAGTTGCTTGAAATTCCAGCCAATGGGGTTTTTCGGCACCCTACGTCATAAACAAGATGGCGGCTTCGATTTCGTCAAACACATCAGATATGGCGTATAATATTTTAATGGTGTATAATATTTTAATGGTGTATAATATTTTAACGGCGTATAATATTTTAAATATAATGGTACTCCATTTCTGCTTACGCCCATCTACAAAAGTGCTAGCGAAATAAAATAAATGATTTTGGATGTTCGTTTGACGAAGCAGAAAAATAAGCGAGTAATTTTTCGATGTGGAGATAGAGCGCGGCTGACGTCAGAGCATGTCGTTTTGCTTACGGCAACCCTTCGCCCTCAGATAGGAAGAAAAATTGGTCCAAAAAATTGCACCAAAAGTGCACGTGTGATACGGCTTTTAGTTTTGAATCGCGGTCAAGTGACGAGGACGATGCCTAAGTTGAACCCCACTCTTGTAATTTTCAAACCACCTCAATATGTAGTATGCATTTTGAGCGTCGACAGATTTAAAGTAAATTAAGGCCTTGTGACGTTTGAGAAAATTAATGGTAGCGTAAGAGTTAGAAAATTTAAATATTTGGCTTATTTACGTCTCAGCTATAAATGGGCTGCGGTAGCCCAGTGTTCAAGGTATCGGATCGTGGCAGGCATGTAATGAGTTGGAGTCCAGAACCATTAAAGACCCGCCATGTAGGGTAGCGACGCACGTTAAATCTGTCGAGAGTTCAAACGTCCTCCCTTTGGTGTGGTGTGGTACTTAGGAGAGGAGGGTGCCAGCTCAAGTGTCGTCATGTCTCTTGATCATGGTTCAAAATTACGAGGTCCGACGCCAAAAGCCCTCGTGTAGCTGAACAGTGCGACGTTAATATTCACTCACTCAGCTATTAATTACAGTACAGTCGGACCTCTTTTTAACGAAGTCGGTAAATCCCGAAAAAAATGTTCGTTATATGGAAAATTCGTTACATACAAGTTCAACTTTCGATTTTCTTTATAAATCACATAAAACAAATTTTAAATTCATAAACACTATACATAATATTTAAAAAGATAATTATTCACACCTCTTTGTAAATTAATATATATTTATTTTACGTATCTTACTTATAAAAAAAAAGAAAAACTGCAAGAAAAGTTTCTTGGTGCCTTTATCCATTTCCTGAAGAATTAAGTTTTTTTCTTGGATGCTCAAGCACTTACGTTTTGACATTTTTGAGCTACAAGAAACAAAGTTACCAGTACTACTGATCAATACTACGAATGCACGGAGATTAGTGCAAGGAAACGATGCTATACTGAAGGTGGAAGTGGATATCGAAGATGTATCTAGTGAGCTGACAGTAGAGGTTAAAGGCTGAAGTTCTTGGATGAAATGCCACGAATTCTATTGCCCTCGGCCAGTTAAGCACGTAATAAAAACAGTTCAAGATTTATGGCTGTGATATGGCCCCCCTATGGTGACCATATCTTTGATTGTCAGCGTGAGCTAGAGGTGTGGGATTCTCAAAATGAACAGACATTTTAAATTCTTAATATGGCTTTATTAAGATTATTAACAATTAAGATAAATTTATATAAATGAGAATCTAGAATGAACGAACACACAGAAATAGTTAAACCGAATCGCGTAACTTAGACCACTTTATCTAAATAATTATATTATCCGCCTACTCTCACTTAATAATCAAATATCAAATAATCAGTCCTACCCTAATCCAAACTAAGATTCAATCACTGTATGGAAACGTCTGGGCGTGCGTACAATGGTATGCACCTTGTAGCAATGGCTGGGTATCCCGGTAACTTTACGATAGGCTGTCAACCCCACGCTCGTATCTCTCCAAACATAACTTTCCCAAATGCCATACGTTTACGAAACTTCTGTTCTTTAAAAGCTATCTTATTTGCATTTCTCATTCGCATTTCGCTTCTTGGAATTTGGTCGGAAAAGATTTGCCATTAATCTTGGCCGTCAAAGAACCCAGAGGTTATGTTACAGAAAAGACGCGAGACCGTCACATGGCCACCATAAAGTGTGCTAAAAGAGAATAACTCGAAATGTCCAGAAATACTTCAAAAATCGGTACACAAAAAATGAATCACAAGAGAAAAAGTTCTTTATATAGAAAATGCACTTCGCTATTTGGAGGTTGCTTTACGAAGAAAATCGTGAAATTCTCTTGGTTCCAGGAAAAAGTTCTCTATATAGAAAAATTCGCAATATAGAGGTTCGTTATATGAAAGTTCGACAGTATATACATTTGAATTGAAATTATTCATAATATTCAGTATTTTATTAGAGTTTAGAATAAGTTATTTGTGAGGAAGGAGGCAACACAACCGTTTTCTTCGGTAATTTCAACGGATTCCCTTTCCACAACAACCTCTGCAAGTCGGATCTTAATTGACACAGGGACTCTACGGTTGTAATGAAATATAGAGAATTCACAGTATAATAACATTAATTTCATTATAATTTTTTAAATGCATAAACAGTCTGAATTACATTTTTACAGCTTTTTTTAATGTTTGTTATTTTTTTGTCGTATTGTAACCTCCCCTCCCCCCAAATTGACACAAACAGGATGTGTACTTTCGTATCACTAAAGAAGATGCATTTTTAAAACAGAATCTTTTCTAAAAATAACCACACACACACACATAAAAACCACCTTTTCAAAAAAAAAAAAAAAAACCATTTAAAAAACACAACCACCATTTTTTTAAAACCCCAACAAAACCAAAACCCCATATGTACCTTACATAAAAATTAAAATTACAAAATTGTACCGATTTTGAAAATACAAAAAGGAAAAAAAAAAAAAAATTTTTTATTAAGTCTTTAAATTAAAATAATTTTTAAAGGACATGATATTTGATTGAGGGATTTGTTATCAATAGCACCCTTAAGAATACTCGGAGCTCAGGATTTTATGGAAAACAGCCACACAGAAAAATAACAGTTCTTTTAAAAGCGATGTAAGTTGTTGAAATTCCCAAACTTTAAATACAGGATTCAGCAGAAATATTCACAGGAAAATCTTTAGAAGGTCTTCTTCACACTTCACAGCACTCAGACACCTTTATCAGTGTCTGAAGTATACGTGTGTAAAAGATTATTCACAAGCATAGCCGAGCTAATCGGTAATCACGGTCAAAACAAGTTCACTAATCATTGGTTGAATCAAGATACTCGTTTTGGTAAACAATTTTTTTTATAGGCCACCGAAACCGAGAAAAAACGCTTCGCAAGAGCGGGAAATTTTTTTCTAAAGTTTTAGAAAATCCAAAGGGTACCCCAATTCCCAAGTCGCCCAAAGGTTCCAACTTGGCTCTTATCACCGACATTTGCCAAGTTCTCTTAATCCCCCTATAACTAAGGGACGCTTTCTTGAAATATTACAATTTTAACGTTATTAAATATAATTTAGAGTAAGATAAAAAGCACAATCCAAATACAAATTATTTACATTATATTCACAAATTGAAAATACATTCGTATTTTTAGGAAAAATCGAGATGGAATTTTGATTATTTTCTTTGAGGATTATAGAAAAGAATACCTTTTTTGTATCCTTTTTCTTTAAAAACCTTTTAAAAATTTTCGATCGATTTTTTTTGCACTTGAAGCAACTGAGGGCTATTGGCGAAAGGGCCCCCTATTTTGAAACAGATCAATGAAAAGGACAACACATAAGCAGGCACGCATCCCCAAATTCCAAATTAAACCGTCGGGGGGTGGACTTTGAACACAGCCAGATTTATCGTGTATCAGTCCCTCTACACGGTAGGTCTTAAGTGATATTAGACTTCGAACCTGTAGCTGCATAATGCCGGCCATGATTTTGCGACCAGACTACTCAACTTCCGTGGTTGCTACATGTTATGTGTAACGTTTTGTGTTAATAATACATTACATCCTTATAAGGATTCATACCAAAGGAAGGGGGAGGGGCGGGGGTAAAGATTGGCCTTTTTTCGCCCATCAGCAAATTCATATTACGTTTTTTTTTCAACACTAATACTCGGTCAAAATGAAAATGTTAGATTTTCTAAAAAAAAATCTGTTATTAAATAGAGAAAACAGGAAAAAAATTAACGATGTAAAACTCTTTGTAACAAATGTCTCCGATTATATTTCCTTTTTGCTTACACCAGCTGAATCGTCACTGAACCATCCAGTAGCAACGTCTTGAAGTGTATCATCCTATCCAAATCTGGTGTTTTTGTCTCTGAGCGTGATTATGGCGCCAGTATCCCAAGTACCAAAGCACAATGACAACATGTGCGCAGCAGCCAATAACTCCTGCACCAGATTTGCACTGACAATACCATTCAATGTTTGGATTATGACCTATACCTGTTCTTATCCATAAGTTATACACTTTTAAACTTGTGTGTCGTGATCTCAACTGGAGTCGAACAACTGAGGAATTTTCTTTATTTACGTAATAAGAGTACAGCCCCGATTAATTAAGGTTTTCGTGAGTATATGTTCGGAATTGCTTAAGCTGATATATTTCAAGAGTTGAATATCGTAGCTATATCGTGTTAATCGAAGAAAATCTAGAAGATCAGAGTCACTTAACAAAGTCCATATCGCCCTTTTCTTGCCCACCATTTTCTTCAAATGTGTTTGTGTAAGTAATTAGGCTTCTTCCCTAAATCTAGCATTCGTTGGGCAATTGTATTGTCATCCTCAATATTGTTAAGTTTTGCTGGGTGGAAAGCATTAAGAATTCCACAGACGATTTTAACATAATCTCCAATAATGGTATTTGGACATTTGGGATAATATTGTTTAAAGCTCTCCAGTTCTTGAGCTGGTCACTTATTGCTTCAACTACCCAACGCATCGATGTCACCAAACGTGTCTCGTTAGCATCTTCTGTAGACAACTCTGCTTGTTTGTCCAGGAATGCTGGTATTTTAGGAACTAGGTCCATTTCTTCTAAAAGCTCCAAACAGTCTGACTGATTCGTGGACAAGCTATATTATTTCATTTCACAGCAACGCGCTCTATGCACCAAAACAAATGCATGTCAGTTTAAAAGCCTTACTATTGCAGTATTTGAGAGACAAAACATATAGTGGTGCTTAAAGCGCTTAACACTTTTTTTTTAAATGAAAGTTACACAAAGCACTTAAACTAACAAAACTCAACGAATTTGTCAAGTTTGATGACTTTTTCATGTGACTTACTATTTTTTTTCTTACTATTTCAGAACAAAAGTAAAGATCAATGCCTAAAGTTCACATATAAATATAATAATATAACTCCAATAAATACTTTGAATTTTCATGACTATGATGGACGAAAAAAAGTCGATCTTCACCCACCTCCTTAATAAAGATAATTGTTGAAACTAATTTCAGAATGTAGTTCATTGTTTTATTAAAATCGTAATTAAAACAATAGATTAATGAATTCTTGAAGTATTTGGTTCCACGTGAAGTAACTTTTGCGTGTCATTGTCAAGTTTATATTTGATATATAGACATGTTTCTCGTACAATATATCATCAAGAATTATCACTCTAAGCTTTTAGAACACTAAATTTTGAGTTATTTAAAAAACAACCACATAATCGAGTATCCCGTTACCTGTTACTGAAACTAAAATAAAAAATAATCTTAAAAAAGAGCTTTAAAAAAATCAATAATTTTTACAAACTTTGAAACATGTTTTTTTTTTATCTGTGAATACAAAACATCGTGTCTTAGATCGATAGAGGAAATGATTGGATCAATTCTTTGTGTGGAATATGAGTAAAAATGAATACTTCTTGACAGGTATATGATGTGACATAATTAGCCAAATGTGACAAAGACATAATTTAGCCAAATAAGAAGCCTTAGGAACCTTTAATCATTTAAAGACTTGTCAAGTGCAATCCACTGTAGCGTAGAACTTGAATGATCTTAAGCATCGTTTTTGCGTTATGACATTGGTGTCAAAAAATTAAAAGTATTAATAATATCTGCACTATGCCACAGGTGAACAATTATAGAAAAAGTAAAGGATTCAGTATGAGATAATTGGGAGTTTGACAGGGACGAACGTTTCACTAGGTATAACCCTGTATTAGAGCACAATGCATCCGATTTTTGGTAGAAGTGATATCAGGGTTTGATACAGGGGTCGGCAACCTTTTAGCTGTGGTGTGCCAAACCAATCTACCAATATGATTCAGGGTGTCATGTAGTAGAAAGAATTTGAAACAATTTGATTCTCCCGGCAATGCATGCTGAGATGGGAAGAGGTCAAAAATACACATTGAGTTTGATTATATATTAATTATGCACTATATTTAAAGCTATTTATGAACATAAAAATAAGCAACATAAAATATTATTCGATTCCTTCATGAAAAAAAACAACTCAAGTTGTACATACCTTATGTATTGTGTATCTTTTTTAAGAATATTTATATTATAAAAAAGAAGAAATAAACAACATTAAAAAACAAGTATTTCTACAATATGGTTAAATAAAAAGTCTGAAATTTTAATGTCCCTGCAAAGTTGTACATAATATTGCAATATTAGGGGTAAAACGTGTGACTTTCAATTTGACTTATGATTCTGAATGTTAAGTTGTTAAACAGCTTATTTGTGAACTCAAAATATATTTCATACGAGAAAAATTTGTTCACATATATATGTAGACATGTATATAGTCACATTTAAACAAAGGATCTTGTTTTTCCCATTAATCATACAAACTACATTGTGAGAGGTTGCCACCTCTCTTGGGCACATAGATATGTGGGAGGTAGGGAAGAAACATTCGACATGATCCGATTAATCTAATTACTTATCCCACAATGAAAAGACACAAATCCAATTAATAGTAGTAAGAGAACGTCTCGATGCTAACCGTGAAAGTGGAGCAACAACGGAAATACAGGAACGGTTAGGAGACTATCAAACTTCATCCTTACTTAATAAAAGATTTAACCCATCATCCAATTTAATCTAATATCAATTTAATCTCGGTGAGCAATAGTCACTTTAAAATTTCCTCCTAATGAGTTTTTAATCTCAATAATTCAAATATGATACCTTCAGTAGCAATCTCACCTGATTCGAGTATATATCCTCTCCTACTATCTATTCGAGCTAGAAAACTTCAACTATATATAGTAAGTTAATTTGAATATCACGATTTTCTTCTTCTGAAGGGTTGTTGTGAATAACGCGAATTGATAGCCCAAAGATTTCCCAAGAGGATTAGTTGAAAGATTGCGGATAGATCTGTCACAACATGCAAGAAGACTCATCACAATGTGGTTTCATGACAAAGAATAAAAAGTAAGAAATAGTCTTTAATAAAAATGTGTGAGACATAGAGAGGAAAGAGACAGACAGACCGATTTAACTTTAACTAAAAACATTGTTGAGTGGCTTAGAGTGCCACTGAGAACTACTCCACGTGCCACATGTGGCAATCGTGCCATAGGTTGCCGACCTCTGGTTTGATACCTCAATTAATGATTGCACCGATTTGTACATTATCAAAAAAGAGATCACCGTTAGTTGAAGCAACAGTTTCTCTCTCCGTAAAAAAAATCCTTTGAATTGGTTTTCCAGCGTACTTTTCAGAAAGGAACCCAATCAGATATTTAAGACATTCTAGGAAATAAAGTTAGCGTATGGGTTCTCGTCACTCGACCGTGGCTCAAAATTAAGAATTGCGTAACTTCTGAATGAATCATTAATTAAACAATAATTCCTTCTAGTGCGGCAGCATTAATCAGTAATAAACCAGCTTTTACTTTATTTTGAATTTGTATTTAACCATTTAAAGATTTTTTTATTATCTGCTGATTAATTGATGCTTTTCCTAAGTAAATTGTTAAAAATAATACAGAGCTTGGGTAAAAAAAAAAAAAAAAAAAAAAAAAAAAAAGGGAAATTCCTTTTTGTTGTTGTTACTAATGCCACCTGTTCTGCAAAGGCCAGATCAAGGCCCACAAAATTCATCATGTCGAAGGGCTAAGTGACGCCTCTCACTAGCCGTACATTTAAGTACCATACAGGTGACAGAACGATTTAGCTTGCTTTCACCCCAAGAGAATATCTTGGGTGTGGTCAGGGACCTCCCATCCCTCTTCCCCTTCAATCAACCTCACGAGAGGACTTGCGGCTCGACAGCTATTAAAGTACCCCCATGCCGAGAAGGCACTATACATTCACAAACATCTACGTCTTCTCCGGGATTCGAACACAGGCCTAACGGTACAGCAGTCAGCGTCACTAGCCACTATACCGGAAGGGCGAAAAATTCCTTTTTAAAGGTTGAAAGTCTTATGAAATATTTTGAACAAACTTTGATACTTAAAAAGATATTTAATTGTTTCCTAAGCATTTCAAATCTTTTTACAGTTATTTCACAAATATAAGTTCATTACTTTCATTTATATAATTATCTCACCATAACAGTATAATTTATAAAGTTAATAAAGCTTGTTTTATACATAAGTTCTCTTATTAAAATTATTTACACTGCGCATTTAATAATTAATATTTAATTGCCTTTATAGAATAAACGTTTCTATTATCAACAACAACAACAAAAAAGAACCCATCGAGTTCATTAATTTTTTAACTTTAAGTTTGCATATTTTTCACTTTATGTTTCCTGTTTCATAAAAAACACAAAAAAGGTTCCTTCGAGCAATGAAGATTTTTATTTTTTAACTTAATTGGAGACTTTAAGTGAACAATACTAATAAAAAGAAATCAAAGACTAGAAAATTTACAGAGTTTGTTAATTACCGAATGTTTTAGTTTCAAAATGAGAATAATTAAGCTTGTATTTAGAAAGGGAGTAATTAAAATGTTTCGCGTTTTTTTATGTATTTCAAAATGCATTTCTAAACATTTCCTAAATTTACTTGAATGCAGTTTTTAATTAGATTCATTACGTTTTATTGAATGGACTATGAATACAAATATTTCTTCTGGCTAAAAAGAAATGTTCAGGAGGAAACATGCTTGAAAATTCAACGTCGTGCAATAATTTGCAATCATAGAAAAGAGGAAGGAAATTTTTTTAAAGAAATGGGAAACTATGTTAATTTAGGTGGTATCAAAATTGCTTTTTTAAAGAAAATATTCTATAATATAAAGTAATATATATATATATAACCTTATTTTTGCAAATGGTATTGAAAAGAAAAACTACATTTCTTTCACACGTTAATGAAACTCTTATCAAAAAACTGAACTTAGAAAATTACCGTAAAATCCGGCGTATAACGCGCACCTATACTTTCAAGCTGAAATTTTTATTTTTTAGTTATATTTGCCGTATAACGCGCACCCTCTGTTTTACGAAGAAACCTAAAATGTAAACGCTCAATATTCTAATGTTTTGAAGTAATTAATTCGAGGTTATATTTCAAGCTTTAGAAAAAATAGTATATTTCTAGAACAACAGCCCTTAAAGTTCACAAGGAACATTAATTTATTTTAAATAAACAATATTTCGATATGTATAGAAGATAAATTTTTTTATATACTTATCTTTTTTTATTTTTTTATTTTTAAAAATCTCATTTTTATATCCGACGTATAACGCGCACCCGTAAATTTCAATTTTATTTTTTGTGTTAAAAGTGAGCGTTAAACGCTGGATTTTACGGTATTATGTAGGTGGTTTTATGATGTTTTTTATCGATTGATTATTGTAAAAAATCGTTTGATTTGTTTAATTTAAACTAATTAAAGGAATAATTATTATGATTTGATTTAATTCAAAAAATAGTAAATTTCTCTTTTTTGAAGTTTTCTACACTCATGTTCATAAATTAAAGATAATTCAACCACGTGGAAATCGAACTATAAAGTATATAAATATATCACCCGTAAAATGAATACACACATCTTCAGGATCATCTGCAAATTGCAGGAAGCCACCGGATGACACAGATAGTACGTCACAAAGAGATAGTACTTCACAAAGAGATAGTACTTCCCAATGCGAGAGGGGGATATATAAGTAATACAGACAAAGAAGTAAAATTATTGCCTTTCAGTGCAATAACCGCATAGTTATGACACAATGACACATTTCGATAATTTTTACGTGGTAGAATTATCAGTCATCTAAAATGTGAACATATCCAGGTGGAAGTATACGAGGAACTTGGAATCATCCAGAGTGTCATCTCCAAGCTTTGGCAACGATTCCAAGATGATGATAATGCGAGTAGACGTTACAACACAGGTCATTCTCAAGTTACAACACCAAATGAGTACCAGTATTATTCTGGGTTCCAGAACTGACTTGCAAGTTCAAATTGGAACCATGACAGGCCAAAGCTATCCGAATGCCATTCTGGAACAACATATACGTTTATTTCGAGGCGCCATGGGCGCAGAATTTGTGTTTATGGATGTCAACGCCCGTCCTCACAGTGAAAACATTGTAAGCGAATGCCTTCAATAGGAGGATATCTCCCTACGGGTGGGCTAGCATTCTCACCGGATTTGAATCTGGCATAGCATGTGTGGTACATGCTTGGCCGACACGCGCGCGCGCGCGAGTTGCAGCCCGTCAGCTACCTCCTACATATCTACTGGAACTTTAGAGAGCATTGCTTGATAAGTGGTGTAATATTCCCCAAGATCAGATCGATAACTTGACACCCAGCATGCCTAGGCGTTGTGTGGACTGTATAGCATCGTCTGAGAGACATACTATGTATTAACCATCATACCAAGCCTGTAATATTGGTATTTGTAAATCGGATTTTTTTTTTGTAATTTGCTCCTGGGAGCACAAATCGCAATTTTTATTAATGATATCAAACATATTGCATCTTTTTTACTCTTTATCTTTTGTTTAATAAAAAGGTTTTACAAATAAGTCACATTTGTTTTGCTTCTGACTCTTTCTGTGCCTGAACTAGTATTATCCTTAATTTATAGATATGAATGTAACTTTCTGTTTTTGAAATTTGAGGGACTTATCCATGCGTGTGTAAGATGACTGAATATTTATTTATCAGAGTCACACTATAAGGCAGTCGTCTTCAATCTGTGTTCCACGGAACCCTACGGTTCCACGAGTCTCGTTAAAAATTAGACAAGAAAATTATAAATGTGCATGCATAACGGGTTCCCGTTCTCTGTGAAGTTTGTCTAACCACAAGTATCTAAAGCTCATCCTAGTTATTAAAATAGCTGAAAATATATTATTCATACACAAGTTTATTTTGCAATACTTTTTTAAACATTAATTATAATGTAATAAAATAATATTACTTATATTTTTCTTTATATATACTACCAACTAGATTGGGAATATTCTAATATATTTACCATTCCTGGCTTTACAAAATATTTTTATACTCGTTTTAGTACAATATTCTGCAAAACTAAATAGCTTTCTAATGGAAAATGCATTTTTATTCATTTCTGGAAAAAACCCCCATCTGGAATGAAGAAGGAGCAACTTATCAATAGATTCGACATTAAAATCTAAATTTAAGCAGCCATTCCCAAGTTTTAGGTTGTAAATTTGTGCAAAATACACGGGATTTCTCATACATTTATAAATATTTCAATGTCATTTAGAGCAATGTATCTAAGAGAAAAATATTTCTAAACGTGAGTGGCTTTAAAAGCAAAATATAAAAACAAATTAAACACAGAATATGAAATGCAACTACAGATAATTTCAATAGAGCTAGATTTCGATTGTGTAAATTTTTTTTGAAGATAACGCATAGGTAGGTGTGACACTTGGAGCATAAAAATTAATTTTATTAATGAGTAATTATATTAATGTTATATTAATTCTTTATAACACATACTTTTCTTTGCTTGCTTGCTTGATTGAATATTAACGTCGCACTGTTCAGCTACACGAGGGCTTTTGGCGACGGACCACGTAATTTTGAACCATGGTCAAGTGACGTGGACGCGACACCTGAGCTGGCACCCCCCTCTCCTAACTACCTCACCACACCAACGGGAGGATGTTTCAGCTCTCGACAGATTTAACGTGCATCGCTGCCCTACACGTCGGGTCTTTAGTGGTACTGGGCTCGAACTCGTGACAAGGCAAGCCACGGTCCGATACCTATACCACTCCGCTACCGTGGCCTTGATTCTTTTTGCATAAAGTACCTAAGACATGTTGATTTACTTTATAAATATTATCTTAAGATAGATTCTTTAAATGAGTGTACGAGGAATCGGGCTTCATGAAAACATCTTATAGTTCTAAGGGTACCATGAGTAAAAAGAGTTTGAAAATCACTGCTCTGAAGCAACAAAGGGTCATTATAATTTTGAGGCTCGATCAAGTGACGAGGGCGACACCTGAGCTTGCATCCCCCTCTCTAAGTGCATTAGCCCTGGTACGTAATGGATTTTTAGTATTACCAGGACTCGAACCTGTGATTTGACAACGACAGTCACAAGTCTCTTCATAAGATGGAAATTGCTAAAATATGCGATCATGATATAATTTATAATTTTTTTAAAAAAATGCTCGTAATTTATTTTAATTTTTCAGTCTAGTTTTTAAAGTCATGTTTGGTTATGTACTTAAACAATGGATCAATGCATATTAAAAAATATCTGATGCAAGTTTTATTGAAAATATAAGGACAAAAAAAAGGATACAAATTTTCTTTCACAATCTACGCAAACCTTTGAAAAGTAAGTTGTTTGCATTAAAAAAAATTACATGTAAGCAAAACTTCACAGTGAATTGTATAGATACATTAATTAATTAATTTCATAAAAGCATATTCCGTGTTTGGAAAATATTATTTCTCTCCTCTGTATTCAAAAATATTGAAAATTTCTCTGTCTCTATGATATACGTTTAAAGTCTCTCTCAATTACTTCAATTTTACTGATGATACTCTTAAGGCTGTTGTATAAAGCAAACATATCTGAATAAGCACATTGCACGTCATTTCCACGCTAATGAGAAACAATACTAAAGAAACTAGTTTGCATTACTAGAAACTGTATTTCGAGAAGCTTAAGCTTTATCATGAAATTTACGCTTGATTTCATCGATGAAGAGATAATTAAATTAATTATTGCTTCCATTCATTTTATGAAAACAGCCATTCATGAAATGTGTGATCGATATATTCTCATTGCCTGTATGCTCCGGGAAATCTAGAAAATATGTCTTCAAGTATTTTTGTTTTGGTACATATTTTGAGATTTAATTCAAATACATTCAGAGTGAATGTTTTTAAAAGGAGAAAAATAATTGATATTTATAAACATAGTAAAACTCAAAAATTGAACTGACTGTAGCAATTGGCTATCTTCGAGGTTTATCCTCTCCAATTAAGATTTTTTCCATTCAGTCAAATTGGAACTTTGAGATAGAATTGAATAGAATATTGTTACGTTTATCGAAGTTCGAGGATTTTATGTAAAACAGTCACAAAGAAAAAATAACAGTTCTTTAGAAGCGATGCAAATTAATTGTCAAAATTCCAATCCTTGAAATACAGGATTCAGCAGCAATATTCACAGAGTAAATCTCAGAAGATCTTCATACCTTCAACTGCTCTCAGACACAATTATCAGTGTCTAAAATACACGTATGTAAAATATTATTCACAAGCGCAGTCGAGCTAATCGGTAATCACGGTCAAAACAAGTTTACTAATCGCTGGTTGAATCAAGACTGACTATTGTTTCGGAAAACCTCTCTATTTATAAACCCGGTGGAAACTTCGTGAAAAAAATCTGCTTGCGTCATAGAGCGTAAAATTAGTGGGTCTCTCCACAAGTTCCTAGAAGAATCCAGAGGGTCCCGAACTCGCCAACATGGCCGCGAATGTCACCAAAATGGTCACCAAAGTCGCCAAATTGACCGCCAACTCTGTCGCCAAATATGAGGCCAATTTGGCTCTATCGCCAAGATTTCGCCAAGTTCTCATAGAATCACTACTATAACGAATGGGACGGCATTGCTTGTGAACATCACACTTCTAACGTAAGTTAAATATAGTTTAGAGTAAGAAGATAAAGGCATTACACATCCAAATACAAATTATTTACACTATTTTATATAAAATTTGAAGTAATATAAATAATCAGTGAGATAGATAATAGATGTTTGTGTGTAATATAGCCACGCTGTTACTGCCTGAAACGTAAACTCTTATTCCTGAATTATTGTCCGGAATTACAGTCGTTCAGCTATTAGAAATTATTAAACGATTTCTCTTTGGCGGATTCAGAAATTGCATCTCATTAAATATAATTACCCTTCTTTATTACTGGTTTATAGTCTTGTCTACATATTGCGTTATTAGGTTTAACCTAAAATTAATAAAAATGATTTTATGTGAATAGTATCTGGCTAATGAGCGTGATTTTCACTTCAACCAACCCGAGGAGGAGGTACTGCGACAACTAGTGGCGTAACTTACACCTCCGCAACCCCCACATTGAGGGGGTTAAGGCTAAGATTCTAGGGAATTCAAAGCCTTACTGACGCCAAGTGCGTATTTAACAAATTTATAAAATACTAAAGGCAAAACCTGACTTTGCAGGGGGCCCTAATATTCTCCGTTACGTCCCTGGCGACAACCCTTCTATTTTAAAATCGGAAGACTTTTTAAAATCTAAATGATATATTATAGGTAAACCCTTACAGGACCATTTAGTTACTAAGAGTAAATATTAGCATGAAACTGTTTATTTTAGCTTACTTAGACATAAAGTAAATAAAAATAGTAATGAAAAAAAAAATGTTTGTTTTTTTGGATAAATGTATTAATTCAATTTGGATCACAGTATAGTTTTATCAGACAGTTGTTTTCATTTGATCAAGTATACTCTTTATTGAAAATTACACTAACAGACTAACACAAAACATGCCACAAAACACAGGATATGTCATTACATGACATAATAAACTAAAATTAGTAATAAAAATAAGAATAAGAATAATATCAGCGAATGTTTTATCAATGGCACCAATTGATTTGACAGTTCTTTTTTTCCTTAACATTCCCGTTTACGTAATAGTTCTATTTTGAGACACGTTCCATTTTGGCCTTTTATTCTGTGACATTCTGACAAATGCAGAAAACTTTATAAGTGAATACTAGACAAACATCAATTTTAAAAAGGGGAAAACAGCTTCCCCCAATCATAAAATAGTTACAGGCAAATTTATTTCTAAAACCTATTCTATTTAAATCTAAAAAAATATTTACTTTTTCATAATATTATAATAATTAAATTCGCGCGATAAGTAATTTTAAACTAAACTCAGTGGCGTAATAGCCCATAGAGGTTCAAGGCCGACTGTGCCCATCTCAGTTTTCGTGATCTTGGGCACTGAGGTGTATGAGCGCATGTTCTGTGGTCAGTCTAACACGAAACCCCAGTGTTCAGTTCCTAATCAAGATTGGTACTCATTTATCGACTCACTGAACGGATGAAAGGCTGAGTCGATCTTGCCCAGCACAGGGTTTGAGCCCTGGACCTATGGCATGGAAGCGCGATAAGCTACCACACAGCCACTTAGACTTTCAATAACTATATTATTATTATTATTATTATTCTGTATATTACCGAAAAATATATATACAGAACATATCCACAGAATACAGATATACAGAATATGTACTTATAGTAGAATGAAAGCGATTATATTCTCAAATTAGGGAGGGGTAATTTCCATTTTGTAATTATTACTGATGACTGTTTAATTGAATGTAAAACGAAGATAAAACCAATAAGTCCGGATTTTACAATATGTATTTAAATAAAAACTCTGCAACAATTATTTGAAATATTAGTCTTTAAAACATACAAATTTTAATTTAAAATGAAATCGCTCTTAGACTTTTCAATGCATTAAATTGTTTGAACAAAAAGAAAGCACGAGAACCACAATTTATTTATTTATTATTTATTTTGAATTTTAACACGAATCAAATAATTACCAAAAAAGGAATAAAAAACAAAAATAAACATGAACTTTTTTTTATTATAATTATAATAATAATTCTACGGAATTTTTTAGCTTAAACATTTCATTTAAGATGAACTAGGGGAGGGCGGAGGGTACCCCCTATTTGCTTAACAGCGGACCACACAAACCCCATTGTAGTTATTATACAACTGTTTAATGTATACCCCAATTGTACAAATTATACATCTGTTCAGTCTTTAATTTTCTTTTCAGATATGCATTCATTATGCAATGTTGTGTGCTCTGAGCTTGAAATAGTTGATTCAACTGAAAATTGTGCCTTACTGCCAATTTGTAACCATAATATTGAACATGATTTATTGCCTTTTTAACACGCTTTTATTAGCTTCACCTGTATGTAACCAAATCTTTGAACTCGATTTTTAACCACTTTAAAAGATTAGATTAATTCGAAATTTTTCACACTTGTCAAGGAGCGATGACAATATAATAATTTAATAATTTTGTTCCATTGTCTTGATAAGGATCATCATGATTAATGATTTTTCATTTTCAGTTTTGGCGACTAATTACAGATTTGGAGACTAAAAGATTAAATTACAACCCTAAAACGAAAGCGCTCATGGTTATACAAATACATAAACCAAAAAAAGTGTTCTTTGTATGAAAAAGGGGAGGATGTGTCAGCAATTTCTTAATTCGATTAAAAATAAAAGCGTGTTTTTTAGTTTTTAAACTATCATTTATTAATATTGTTCTCGTGTGTGAGATAAATAAATTTATTACATCATCACGAACAATATTTATATATATATATATATATATATATATAGATAATCCGAAATAAATAAACACATATAAAAATTTATTATTAGAAATAAAATCCTTTCCATACTTCACTCATCGAGAAAAAAGACTTGTTTACTTTCATCAATATCTATTTATAGATACAAGAAATAGACTGTCGCAGAATAATTTATCTTTTTCTCTCACTAGTTGACATTTATAAAGACATCATACAGATGTAAGACAAGAGGATGTATGGGATGCAATCGATTTTATCTCGTATTTAATCCAATCACAATCAATGCCCTCCATTTTTCTATACTTTGTCATTACAACAAGAATACAAGTGGAATGCCACATTTCCTTTCGACATGATTACTTATGGAAGAATCTGAAGAAGTTATATCTAAGGGTCATCTTGTCTCTTCAACAATAATGAAATGTGTAGTTCAGCAAATAATGAGCTATGAGTGCTTGTGATGAGACATTATTCGGAGACATCTCATGATTTGGTGCAGTTAGATAGTACATGTAAAATTAATACAATGAAAATAGTTTAACGCGAAACTGAGGGGACTAAAATATTTTTTCATGTTAAATGATGTTGCAAAATAAATAAATAAATAAAACGTATATTCAACAAAATTAAGTTTATTAGAATAATTTTTATAGAAATAGATATATACATATGCATGCATTTTATAAAAATCAATGAAACACAAACATTCACAAGAACTTTATGAAATTTAACACAAAACTTTCAAGTTTTTTGAAAAAGAAAACATTTATTGAGTTTTCGGAAAATAATTTGATACTTTTCTTTGCATTGTCTTTCTTAGAATCAAATTGTCAACAAATTGTTCGATGTCGTCTGTTTTGTTATTCATTTCACCATTGGAATGTGCGGCTAAATAACTATGTATACTTTTCATGATGTTCTTAATTTCGGATAACGTAGGGAACCGAGCTGTATTATTAATTCATTTTAGAACTGCATCAATAATACTTTTTGAGCTTTGAACAAACTTTATATTGTCATTGACTGCCATATAATGGGGGTTTTATATACATTATCATCATCTACTGCAACGAATTTTTCCAATGACGCTGACTATTATGCCATAGGCCAGGGATGGCGAACCAATGGCACGCGTGTCATTGATGGCAGCAATGACACAATATTTTGGGCACGCCAGTGATAAAAATATTTTGCATTTTATTTCAAGGTAACAAAGTTCACTGTGAAGTATTACGAACAATCGCGATTGATCGGACACGGGGAGCACACTCGTTTGTTCTTGTTTTGTCTTAGTTACGTCGTGGACTACAATTGCTTATGATGCAAAGCTTGTCTACGCCTAGCATAGTCAATTTCATTGACACAACTGCATTTCAAAGTTTATCTGAGTTATATTTACGATTTTTTGCTGTTGTTTAACATGGCTAGTTCAGCAAAAGAATAAAAAGAGCAAGTTAGTAAGTGTAACAGAGTATTTCAAATTTGGTGGACCGAGAAACATGACATTATTAGTAAAGGTGAGAAAGTGGTATGTATTTTATGTTCTGGAATAGTGGTATGCAGACATCGTCTGTAAAATGGTATTTTGAAACCAATCACAAACTATCTTGTTAAAAAAAGCAAACCACAGCAAAAATAATTAACTGTTAAGAAACCATTTGGCAGATGACTCAACGCATTTTACAAAAAGTAACATCTTACAATTCTAATATAATTGTTCTGTCACCTTATCAGCAACAACTGAAGTCACACTAATGTTACTTTAATTTGAATTACGCGAATAACTAAAACATTTACAACTATACAGTTCAAAAGATATTTTTTTCGTAATAAATAAAGAGTTTTGTGTTGTTAGCATTTAGTTTTATTTTTTCCCCCGAATAATTACAAGTCAACATTATTTGACGGCACGTCTATACCTCATTCAACACTTCTTTAGAAAAAATGGCACGTTGATCCAAAAAGGTTCGCCTTCTATGCCGTAGGCTATGGGTTCAAATCCTGGAGAAGGCATGGATGTTTGTAAATATATAGTGCCTGTGTGACATGGAGGTACTCTAAATATTGGTTGAGCTGAAAGTCCATTCTAAAGGTTAGTGGTATCGGAAGAGAACTGATAAGCCCCCCGATCAACCCCAAGAGGTATTCTCTCTCAAATTTGGAGTGGAATAGAGCCAACACGTACGGTTACCTGCATGACGCTTTAAGCTTCTGCTAACGACAAATGTGATCTAGTCCCTTGTCGCGATGGATTTCGTGGGCTTCTAACTGACATCGTAGGTCGGGTGGCTTTAGATACAACAATACAACATAAAAAGAATTAAGTACCACACGGTATCTTGTAAGGTTCAGAATCGTAATGATTTAAAGAAAACCCACCTGAAAAAAATTATAAAAAAGAATCAATTTATATAAATATTATTTAACTTTATATGATGTTTACTTTAGCTATTGTTACTGATGTTAACTTTTCATGTTTACTTATTTAACTCAATATGATGTTTGGCTTAGAATCTGGACATGCCTTTTTGGTATATATAGTTCCAGAACTCTTAACTCGTAAAAAACATATGTCTTCGAATATATTAATCCTCGATATACAAGAATTCTTCCATCTAAAATAACTTTTATGTGGAAAAATGTAACCCACAAAACTATGCGGTCCATCGATTTTTGCCTCTTTGATCCGTTACAAGCTTCTTGAAGAAGCAAGGGGACAAAAAAAACTTTCCCCTCTCTTTTTAGAAAGCATTATTTATATTTTCCACACTTTCCGAAATGCTATTTTGAAACGAAAGCATTTGTTTGTCTCTCGTGGAATAAAAACTACTTTGAGGACTCACTTTTGTGGTTATTGTTATATTTTTGGTAAGCACAAAGTAAATAAAAGCCAGAGAAAGAGGAGAGAAAAAGAGACACAAAGAAGGGTTTCTTCTTTATTTTAAAAAAAAAGTGTTTTTAAAACAGTAGCTGAATTCAAATGGAAAATGTAGTAAAAAATAGCTTTAAATATTGTGGGAAAAAATAAATACCCTTTTTTCCATAATTTTTATTAGGGAAGTGCTATTTTATACGAATTGTTTCCTCTTTTTCAATATCTTTTCAAGTGAAACGTAGAATTTACATTTTTATTTCCCCAAAGTTTGCGAAAAGAAGTCAGACACAATAAACTGATTTATTTTTTTTAGAAAGCTAAATAAGGGAAAGTAGTTTTTTGAGTAATGCAGCAGAGTTTCGAAACTTAGGCACTCGATAACTGGCAGTTCGGATAACTCAATAACACCTTGCAGGCACTCGAGCTTCTGAAAAGAGTTCCTGGATGTGCAGAAGCCAATGAAAATGACGTCGAACAGATACCGAGTGGGACATTATCTCCGATGCAGGAATTATTGTTGCTGTCACAATTTATGAACATTGAAGACACATATCACATAGTAAGGGATTAAATGCTGCCGAAACCACCCTTTATCATTTTTAGCAAAGAGGTGCGTCGATAATAGACTTACTGTTCCTTCGTCATCTTCGTGATGAAGCTTCAAAACACAGAGTACAGTACAGAAGACAATAAGACATAACGTATTTCTTTAAAAAAAAAGTAGCCAGTTTTTACAAAGTCGGATATTTAGTTTTCATTGTAGATAGCTTTATGCCTTCATAAAGTATTTTTCTGAGGTGTGTCTGATCAGATAAATTACTGTATACTAGGGTAATCAACATCCAGAGTATGTTATACAGTTTGCTTTGGAGACTATTCATAAAATTCCGTGTGATATGTTACAATTCATGAACGTTGAGGACACCATACAAACTCCTACAAAATCACATAATAAGGGAATAAAGGCTGTCGAAACCACCCTTCAGCATTTTTAGCAAAGAGGTGCGT
>BMAV01017262.1:6804-22868 GCA_019973955.1 Trichonephila inaurata madagascariensis | reverse complement strand
TACATCACATATGTGCGCCTACGGGGAAAATGATGGCATTGGGGGAGCGAATCGCGTAGTCTTAAATCAAAAGTTAAAGGATTAATTATAAACCTTACAAATGATCAAGGTGTTAATTTTTATATAATATTTTATATATGACAAGCCCATAGGGTCAATGGTAATTTTTAAAATTGTTCTTAACTTAATATTGCTATAGATTAGCTATAAATGTATCAGTACTGCCCAATGCATTTTTTATAAGTGTATTACATCAGTATAAATGTGTATTTCATTTTTAATTATGCCAAAATGTATTTCGTTTGTTAACTTTCAGTAAGTTAAAAACATTTTTATAAAATAATCTCTTGTTTCGACTTTTCAATATGCTCACGCCCCCTAGGGGGCGCACCCCATAGTTTGAGAAACGCTGGTTTATTGTCTTGTCTAGATATCGCATAATCAGGTTAAACGTTAAATTAATTAAAGTGAATTGTTGTAAATATCTATTGTCCGTTATATCTTGTTAGAATTAATGGTGTCTCAATCACTACTGCTTTAGAATCCCTCCGAGTATCTGAGGGATGAATGTGACTTCCACTTCAGCCAACATGAGGAGAGAATACTGCGACAGGATATCTATAGAAACGCGCTAGGGGGATAGTTGGTATCCTTTAAAACTGCCGTGTCGAAACTCATGGCCTCGATAGTCGAGTGGTTATGGTTGCGAACTCAAAGTAAATATCGCTTATTCCAGTTCTGATATCACTAAAGATCAGTCGCGTAAAAGGGACGATGGACATTAAATTAGTCTTAATTTTGGCATTTTACTCTTTTGTGCATTTCCTGGTACTCTTAATCAGAACCTTCCTAAGCGAAAAACATATTCTGTGGTATGGAGATCAGAAAAACACTATTATAGTTTCCAAATTTAATATTGCTACAAAAGGGTTGAATTTTTGAAAAAATCGAAAAAGACTTATTTTCGGTTAGATGATTTTAAAATCAAAATAAAATTATTCTACAATACAAATAACCAAAAGCGATGATTATCGATATATGAGTACTAAATAGTGAAATGTGTAAAATGTGTTTTTTTTAAAATTTCTAACCGAGATTACAGCAGAGAACACACACACACAAGTATAAAGAAAAAGAAAACAAAATACAATAAAACAAAAAGCTGAAACAGAATTCATTGATCCAACTCTCAACTTTTCCCTCCCAGTAACAACCAGAGAGAAACGTCTTATGCAGAACTGAGGTCGGCAACCTATGGCACGCGTGCCACATGTGGCACGTGGTACAATCCTCAGTGGCACTCTGCCCTACTTTGCAAATTTGTCAATTTTGGAGTGGATGGAAGTTGATAAATTTGTCATGGACTTTATTTGACAATTATCTTCAGAATTATGGGTCTTTACAGAATTCTGAAAAAATATGAAAAAAATGCATGTACACTGCTTCCCGCTTTTAATTCTATATGTCTCAGTAAAAAATTTTCCTTTTATGTAAAGTATTTCAAGTCAGCTAGATATTGTTTAACAACTGAATGCCCAAAATCATGTCAAATTGAATGCCACAAATTATACAATTGATTTTGCGATTTGAGAGCAGTACAAGAACTAGGTTCGCATTAAAATTATTATTTTTTTTATTTACCTACAATAAAGGGAAATACTTATATTTTATGTTATCTATTTCTTATTTTAACAAATATGTTTAAAAATACATAATGCATGTACAATTTTAACTCTTTTATTTTTGTTGCAGAGATATTTTTGTATTTTATGCTGTTTGTTTTTATACCAAGAAATATCTTTAAATGATGCAAAATTAATATATAATAAAACCTTAAATCTATATTATTCACTTCTATTCCCTAACTCTACATGTATTATCGCGGAAATTGCATTGTTTCAAAAATTTCCTACTGTGTGGCACGCTGAATCATATTGGTAGATTGGCTAGGCACGCCATAGTTAAAAGGTTGCCAATCCCTGGTGTAGAAGATGTGTGGAGTCTATGACCTCTCCAGTGCTGCACAGAGTGCATATCGGGGAAAACTCAGTCTATACTGATGGTTTCGCAGGCAGTTATATCCAATGGTTAGGCAGACTTCAGTGACTGCTCTTCGCCTTGGTCCATTACGCAAATTCAGGATAGCATTCTTGTGAAATTACCCCCCTCGGGTGCCCTTCTCTTTGATTATCTGCGTGAGCTAGAGGTGTAGGATTAACGAAAGAACTAGAAGTTTCCATGTTCTTAATATGGATTTATTAAGAACTTAAACTTAAACATCTAACAGATTAGATAATAATATATGTGAGAGAATCTACGATGACAAAACACACAATATAAATAATACCGAAATAACGTAACTCGGACCACTATCATTAACTAACTTGCCTAAGCTCAATTACACTAATATCTCAGGTCCTAATATTAAACAGTCAATTCTACCTTAATCCGATCGCCGATCCAATCTTACAGAAGTTGCTTATTTACTCGAGGGCAATGGTATGCACCTTGACCTAATGGCTCTATCTTCGGGATAACCTCTGTTGGCTGTCACTTCACAATTGTATCACGCTCTATCATAACCCCCATTCCCCAAATTGCCCACCTCGCTTACTCAAACTTCTGATATTTAAAAGTTTTCTAATTTGCATACTTTATTCACGTTTCACTTCTTGGGTTTTGGTTGGAAAAGAGTTGCCATTAATTCTGGCATCAAAAGAACCCGAAGGACATGTTGATGAAAAGACGCGTGAGCCTGTCACATTCTTCCAAGACTTATGGGAAACATGGTTATAGAGGTCTTCCTCAGCACGTGCTTTAATAGATCTTTTAATTAGATTTTTAATAGAATGGAAGGACATTGGACGAGAAATTCTCTTCATATTGCAACATTTCATGTACGTTTGCAACCCCAGCTATTTCTGCTTTTACACCGTCGAATGTCTCATCGATGCGCCTTTTGTGGCAGTACTTAACAAGAAAAATTAATTTTTCATTTTATTTTCCCTATTATTTATACCCCAGAAAACGTATTTTCCTCTTAGGTAGGTTTTGAAATTCTGAAAAAAAATCGATCCTTTCCAAATGTATGACTTATTTTTTCTATAATTTTGATTGGAAACTGAGATAAAATCTCTAATGACCCTTTCTTTCATAATAATTTCTTTTGGGATGGCTTAACTTTGGTATTACTAATCTCAGTGATACCAAACATTGTAAATTTTGCTGTTTTGCAAACAATGTCTCTAACACAAGCTTAATTCTCTTTATGAATACTCGTAGTTAGAAAAAAGTATTACATAATTCACAAAACTCATTCCAGTACAGTGGCTATTTCATAGAAAGTTACTTATATGTTTAGGTTTAATGTATTTCATTAATTCTCATTTCCTAAGAGTTTTGTGCATTTCGGGTTACTGTATCTTCAACTAAAATAATTAGCATACCTTTTAAGCAAATGAAAAACAACACACTTGAAAGGACAGTGCTTTACAAATGCCAGGAATATATGTCACGAAGTTTTATTGTGTTATAAACTTCGTGACTTTGTTATAGATTTCAAAGCGAAGAAGGCAAAAATACATTTCACTCTATGATATATATATATTTATGGCAATATTATATTGTAATGTGTTAAAATAAGGTAAGAAATATTAATTAAATGTTCTCTTTGACACAAAAGGTAGTAATAATTTTTCTCCTTTTAGTATTCAAAATACCAAACGAAAGTACCAATAAAACAGATGCGTTAAATCTGGTTTTACGATCCTACTTCAAGATTTTTATTGCGCATTTTCACTTTCAGAAGAATTCTGTGACTTCTTGCTTCTCACTACACTTTAAGAACAATATCCGAGTTTTCTTTATAACATACACTTTCCTATATTTTAAGAAAGAAATCAACGGAGCTTTTCATTCGAAACTTTTTTTCCGACTTTAACTTTATGGGATTTTACTTTTCAGCTTAAAAGTTTTACGCATATACTTTCAAAAAGAAGCTATGCAGTCGTACTTAAGGTTTTTTCAGAGAGGAAAGGGAATAGGGTAAAATATGTGAGATAAAAAAAATAAAGATGGTAGAAGCTTCTATTTATTTAGTATGGTAAAATTTTAAAGTGCAGCATATAAGAGTCACATAAATATGTTATACGTATAATCTTGTGTAATAATTCTTTATTTTATAGTTTTATCTGTGACCCAATAAGTTATTAATTATCTTTTGGCAAATGTAAAAGAAAAAAAAAGAGAAATTTAAATTCAAGTACACATTATAATCTATGTATAGTTGATATCAAAACGCATATACAGTCGAACCTCTATAATGCGAATTTTTCTGTACAGCGAACTTTTTCCTGGAACCTTGAACATTTCATGATTTTCTGCATAAAATACCTTCTCTATAGCGGAGTACATTTTCTATATAACAAACTTTTTTCTTTTGTGATTAAATTTTGTTCTCCCTTTTTTTAAAGTATCTGACAAAATTTCAAGTTATTCTCTCTTTAAGACATTTTATGGTGGTCATAAATTTTGAACTGGTTTTATTAGATTCTAACTTGCCGAGAGCAATAGAGTTCTGGACGATTCATCCAAGAAATGCAACCTTTAACCCCCATTGCCCAGTTCACTAGAAACATCTTCAATATCCTCTTTCACCTCAGTGGAGTTATCCCTTGTACCCGTGTTTTAATTATAAAATAATGTATGTTTAATATTACTTGTATGCTATAGATTATAAAATGTCCTTAAAATACATTAATTTTAGTATAAAATTACTTTCTTAATCTTAAAAATACAGTGATATCTTTTTCTTGATTTCTTTACAGTTTTTCTTTCTTTCTTTTTGTGATGGGTAAGGTACATAAAATAAACATATATTAATTTTAAAAAAAGGTGTGAATAATTACTTTTTTTATTACATAGTGTTTAGGAATTTAAAATTTGTTTTATGTGGTTTATATAAAGTATATTAAAAGATGAACCTCTATATAACGAATTTTCCATATTACTTTTACTTACTTACATTTAGAGACTTCGTTTTATAGAGGTCCGACTGTATATGTATTAGGATGAAATCGGTTACATGAAGGAGAAAAAAAAATCACGAATTAATCGGAACCTACCGATGTTTTATGCCATGGAGATCAGAGAGGAGAAAAATAATTAAAACAAATAATTTCTAAATTTTATTGCCAAAAAGGGGGTTAAATTTTCGAAAAAAAAAACAACGGAAAAGGACTTTATTTTGTTTAGGTGATTTTAGACTCAAAATATAATAAGTTTCTTACAATATAAATCACTAAAAGTGATGATAATTGACAAATGAGTACAGAGCAGTTATGAAAAGTACAATGTTCACTGCTAAATTTCATAATTCAGCTTTCTCTCTCCAAACCGTCGAATCAGTCAAATTCAAGATTTTTCTGTTTTTAAGAGGACACAGTACGATTCAATTGACCAAAATCGGTCAAAAAATCAAATTTTAATTTTTTTAGCCTACATTATTCTTTATATATTTTTCTATAATCTCACAAAATTTGAAAGCTCTAAACTTAAAAAAACGCAGAGTTATGATAGCTTTCACGTTCGTTTTTATTCACATCTCTATGGCAAATCAAAACTTTAAACTGACTTACTTCAAAAAGATAAAATAACTAGTTTATCTTGATTTAAAATGCTAAGGCTTTTTTTCTATTGCGCCTAATGCTTTGAATTTTTTTTTACCTATTGCTAATAATACATGTAACAAAAGTTGGTATGCATTTTTGAATCAAAGAAATATTTATTTTTAAAAAAATAATTGAACTCAGAATTTATACATTTTTTAAGGAATTTTCAATAAACATTCATAAAAAGAAGTATTGTAAGAATACCAATCACGTTAACACAAAACCCAGACCAACTTTTACTATACATAGTGTGACGTACTTGTAAATCAAATTTCATGCTTTTGCGTAAATTTTTGTAGGAGGAGTAGCATTTTAAAATCACCTCACAAATCTTAAGTTTTTTCTTTAAAAAATTACATGGCTCGCTTTTATGAAATTTTGAGCACAAAATCTGTTTAACATAGTATACATACATAGGAGGCAACCAAAAAAAAATTTAAAATTCCGTAAATTAAAATTTTTTGCGTAAATCGTACCATGTACTCTTAAGGTTACAGATGGCGCTGTTTCAACAGCGGCGTTGTGTAAGTGTATCACTAGGAATGCGGGGAGTTGTGTGTATGACGAGACAGAGAGAGAAGCGTGAGAGAGAGAGAGAGAGAGAGAAAGAGAGATTGAGTAGAGTATTTCTGTGGTGTTATGAGTTGTTACAGTTTAGTAATGTATAAGATGTGAGTAGTTAGAAGTTGTATAAATAAAGTTGTTATTTGCTATTAAAGAGTGGTAGTTAATTGTAGTTAGTAGCGTCGTCAGTACATCTGTCTTTCGCTTTTTCATGCACAGCACTTTCATCAGGAGGTTTAAAAAAAATTTTTTTTTTTTTTAAATTAATATTAAAGAATCTGTTAAATTTACCTGATGTGTTTTTTCTTGTAACTAGTTAGTATGCGTTTTCTCATCGCAATAAATGCTAAAACGTACCAAAATGTCTATTTCATTTTAATTAAAGCTACTTTGACTTTTTACCATACAAAATATCAATATTTAACCATTCTCCTTGTGGCAGTACTTAACATAAAAATTCGTTTTTTATTTTCTTTTTCATTTCATTTTTATGTCATAGAACATCTTTTCCACGTAGGTAGGTTTTGAAATTCAGAAAAAAGTTTTTTCGATCTACCTTACATGCAGATTAATGATTCGAAATTCTTTAAATTTGTAAAAAAAGTCACAAAATTATTGAAAATTCAAAATGCCAATAAAAATTAAAGTAGTTTAATCAGAGGAAATGATGAGACATAATGGATTTTATCACAAGATTTAAAGATTTATCTATTTTCAACGAAGGTCTCTTATTCTTTTCTAGTCGCGATATCGGATTAATAGCTCTGAACTCTTATCAGGCGAAATACGTCCCGCCGGATAAATCCTTTTCTAGAAATACCAACAAAGACTATTTTCCATGAGATAAAATGAAAAGACATTTATCTAAATAAGCTAACCGAAGATAAAAACTTAGACAGTTTTTGGAGTATGAGATGAGTTCGAATGGATTTACTCTATTAAATCTTTGCATATGATGATAAATTTTAATACGATAAGAAATGAAAATTTTTAAGAAATTCGTGTTCTTTAAAAGTCATGTCAACTCAAGAAACAAACGTGCAAGCATATAAACTTTCTCTAATTATGCATAGTAAGAAATTTATTTTTTCGATTGAAAAATATTAAGACTTTATTCAAAATGATGTTGTTGATATTGTGGAGAAAGAGAAACACTATTATAACTTTAAATAATATATAAAAAAATTTTTAAGTCGATTCCTAATTAGATCAACAAAGAAAATTTTTATTTTAGCTACTTTTTATTAAATAGTTACAATTAATATAAATGTGTATATACATATGGCAGAATCATAACATTAAAGTGCAATTCATTTTTATTAATTATCTTTAAAGTATAGTATTGATCATCCAAAATAATCGTGTATATAAAATTTCAGTTCAACTGAATGCTTTAAAACGTGAGAAAAAAACCTTTTCAAGTTTTGACACAAGTCGCCAAAAGGGTCGCTAAGTCGCCAAAAACAATGCCAACGTGGCTGTATTTGTAATCCTTCAAATATTTGTTATAATCAATTAATTTTTATTAATTATAATTAAATTATTGTATTGCCATCCAAATTTATCATGCACATAAAATTTCAGCTCAATTGAGCGCTTTAAAATGCCTTTTATTAACGATTGGAAATTCCACCAAGATAAATAAATAAATAGGAGTGCGAGCTAATAGTAGGAATTGAAAAATACATATTTTTACACCATAATAGCGATCTTTCATAGTATTATTATGAAAATAACTATTATAACTCGGGGGAAGGGTGTAGCCTTTGTTCGCCTAACGGCGGACCCACTACTACTGTACAAGTTATACAACTATTCATACTTATTGCTCAAATGGTAAAACTAATTTATATGTATTATGTAGTTCTACTTTTTTCAATATATTGTAAGTTTGTTCAAAATTTTATAAAAAAAAAAAAAACAACACGGTTCTTAATCACCTTTTCTTCTAAATTGCACTGAATTTTTATTCCATCTTTGCATCTGCACCTTAACAGAGACACATACAATTATTCATAACTAAATATTGTTTCCCTCGATGTTACACATAAACCGACTTTTTCAAAATTCTTCCCCTGTGGTTTATTAATAGTCACGGCAAAAGCCTATCTTACAGGAAATTGCGTATGTCTTAGTACAAATTGAATATGTTAATTGCCTCCAGTGTCCAGTGTGATCCTTGGTATATGTACAATATCGTCTTCCTTATCTCCTGATAAAATTTCCCACTCCAGTATATTCTTCTGAACATTTTTCACTATCAATCTTGTGACATCACTCAATCCATCAGTAATACATAAATTTCTTAACAGCATGGAGAAACAGCCAAATTTCAAATTCCTTCGAGCGGGTGGCATTACCGATGGAGCTAGGGATGATAGATATTCAAGCGGATACTGTAGCATAACATTCCCTTGAGGATCGTCATCGTTACCTTACTGCCTTTTTATTATTGTTCTCGTGTGCGAGATAATTAAATAAATTTATTACATCATCACGTACAACTTTTCTTATTTATAAGTAGATAACCCTTAATCATTCTCTGTGAATGCATTCTTACTATTCTTCTTTTCTATTTGCTCAAGAGTTTTTTTTTCTACGCACTTAGTATTTTAGATTGTTAGTTTTGTTGTAAGAAACTTTAAAATAACTTAGGATTTTTTTAATAAGTAAAAATTTTAAACACATTTTGTTGCCAATTCATTATTCAAGGTAAACACAAAAAATAGCTTTACTTATCAAATTAAACACTTCTTTTAAAAGCCTCAATTATTTTCACAAAATGGCAATACAGATATCGATTGTTACTATAATAGTTTCATTATCTTTATAAGGGTTTAAAATAACTTAGTTAAGTATTGTGAACTTTATGTGTCCTTTTTTATGCTGTTAAAAACTAATTGTGGAACTGTTATTTTTAATTATAAAAACAACCGTGTCAAATGTTTTGATGCACAAGCATTCAGAAACATATTTTTGTTTTTGAAATTTTCTGTGTGTGTACGCATGTGTATGTGCTAAATTTATAAAATCCTATGTGTTACATTGATAATGCTGTTTGACACTGATGATGCTGAGCATGGTACATTGAAGATTTAATTCCTATTAAATAAATTTAATTATCTGTTGCATGTTTAAGAAATGATTCTCAGCTTTTTTCGCAGAAACTTCAAAATGGTATGTGATTTGATAGCTTAATGACAAATAAAATAGTATTCTGATCCTAAACTACAAAAGAGAAATTCATACTATCTTTAAATTGTTTCTGTTTAAATTGTGTTTGAAATGACGAACACTGGTATTCTAAATTATTGCACCATTTTCAAAGATTTTCCCTTGTATTTTTCGAAAACGGAAATAAAGATTCACAGTAATGGACTCTTCATTTTTTTTTATTCAATAGTTGGTTATATTTTTCTCCTCGGGAGTTCTTGGAAAATATTGAACGATGTTGAATCATGAAGTTCGTAAATCGTTGAGAAGCCATAAAAAACTCCATTATTTATCGTTCATATGAAACTAGTGATGAGGCTCATTTTGACGGGTTTCCAAAGAATGAATGAGACATAGTTTTAAGGTTTGCTTGCAAAGCTAACCATTCGGATTAATGGTTCAGAATGAAACAATGGGGATTGTTTAGTTTTATTTTGGTATTAATTCAAAATTAAATCTAGAAGTTAAGTACTTATGTAGAAAGTTCACTACTAAAAACCGACAAATCGCTCTTTTTTTTTAACTGTGTTGAGTGAATCGGCTTAGGAGTTTAAAAAAAAACCCCAAAAGTTTTGATTTCCTAATATTATTCCTTTATTGTAACACACAATAGATGTATATTTCAAGAAAATTTTTTAGTACTAAAGTGATGAATAAAACTTTAATTTTCTCTAATCTTTTCTATATAAATCTTTTAAGCTTAAATGAAATAAAATAAGTATATTTTAATAATTTTGTATACATATTTGTTGCTGAAAGCTTCCTTTTTTACATGTGAAGAAGTTCTTGATGATGATGATGATGAGTTTGGTGTTTTATGGCGCAAGAGCCAGCTTTGGCTATACCTCGCCAAACTTTCATAGGTCTGTGGTCTGGACGGGAAAAGAAGAAAAGGAGAAATTGGATGACATGATGGTCGAAAATAGAGAAGGATCACTGGGGTACCCCGGGGTCGTGACACCCATGTTTACCAAAGATAGTAAACCCCTTGGGAAAAGTAAAAGATCACTAGGGTACCTCGAGATTGTGACCCCCGTAACCGCCTAAAGAAGGTGAGACCCCCCGAGGGGGTGAAGAAGTTCTTAAATTGTTTTCAATATGAATTTTCAGAGCTGCAATTTAAACATGAAATTTCTACTGAAATTTGGTACTCACATATTATCCCGACGATCAATTTCGTCAAATTGAAAGGCGTTGCCAAATACCGTGGTATGGAACCAATAGTGGAAACCGTTTCCTCGCTTGTTCACCCATGATAACAACGATGACAGCAATTAGTGACATTTTCTGGCGATGTCTTTTTGTTTGGTGAAATTGGTTGATGGTATAATACATAAATATCGGGAATTTTTATATATGCCAAAAACAAATGTATCTTTAAATGGCGTTTTAGGCATTAAAACGAAAAAGTTTGTTAAGTGTTGTTTTGAAATTTGTGACGATCCAAATAAAACTCCTAAATGGGACTAATTTAGACTACTAGCTGTGCTAAGAATATGAGTTATTAGTTCCAGAATGACGTTGAGGAAATCAACTAATTGGATCTAATGGACAAATTAAATTCATTTAGCTATTGATAATTAATCTTATTTGAAACTCTCAGCCATAATATTCAGAACTAAATATATAACTGATTAACTTAGTTACAAAGAATTTATATAATGATAATCTGTTTCCGTGACAACACTGCAACTATTTCGAATATTTTACAGAAAAAAAGATATATATATATATATACACACACATTATTAAGTGATTTAATAAAATGAAACTAAACACTATAGTTAGAAGGAATTTTGTAAATTAAATATTATTTAATAAATACGTTTCATATAATTGGTTCCATTAAGATTATTTACATACACAATTATGACATTCAGTTTCAGTAATAAATCAGCAAATGCAATTAAATCCTGAGTAATTGAAAGAAAATATAAGTCAGTTTAATACCTACTGGATAAAATTCTGTCTTTTTGGCTGAACGGGAATATAAATATTTATAAAGAAATACGAAGAGAAAAAGAACAAATAATTGAAAACTGGAATATTGACTAAATAAATATGTCTCATCCGTAAACGAATTAATTAATGAAATGAGAAATAGAAATAATGAATCGAAATGCAAAATGAGTTCTTATAAACTACACACATTTTTAAAAGAGATTCAGAAAGAACGAAGGTAATGTTCTTACCTAGAACGATAATTCAACATGTATATACAGTCGACTCTCAATAATTCAAAGTTGAAGGGACCCATGAAAAACTTCGTATTATCAAGAGTTCGAAGTATATCAAGAGGGTAGGAAAAAACTTCCAAAATACAAGAACTTTTTTTTTTCTAATACTCTTAAATATATGAAACTATGTAAGAAAGCAATTGTACATTGGTGGAAAATTATTTTAAGAATTTTTAAAAAGTACATATTATACGGTATAAATGTTATATAGAAGTTAAAGGTCTTGTATTAAAAGAATACATTTTTGTATTAAAAACGATTATTAAAAGAATACATACTACACATAATTAATCTTTTTGATGAAAGAAATCTGTTATACTTAAAAATCTTTTAAATACATTATTGGTTCCCTCAAACACTGTCCCCAACACCATTGGTTCTTCAAGGGAGGGTCTAGTCCACCCATGCCTTATTTGGTGCCACATGCCATAAGTCATACAAATGAGTTATAAATCGTCATGTCACTTCGATGCAAAGTACACAATCCTAAGCATCTCATCTTCACAATAACGGGCCATGCTTTTTGAACACTTGTATTGCGAGGCAACGCGTTAAACGAAAGATATGGAAATCAGACAACAAGTGCGGCCGGTCTATTGTCTAGTTGAAGAAGGAAAGCAATAAAAGTATCTCTTTTCTTGAGGACCTGGAAAATACAAAGAAGGGATGGCAGACAGGTGGTCCTCAAAGGGGCTACGTTATACGGAAGACACGCAGAGATAATTTATAGTAATAAATTATTATTAATCTAAGAACACACACTATATATATATATAGTGTGTGTTTGTGTGTGCAAGTTTATGTATATGTTTGTATTGGAGAGTGTACGCATAAACTTCGTTAATTTTTATATTTTTTTATATTATATTTATATGCTTACTTGTTTAAATCAGAAAAAGGGTTATGGTAGTCAAGTGTCTTGGTCACAAACTTGTGATCCACGTCGTCGAGTTGCGGGTTCACAATCGAAGATCCTCTATGAACAAAGAATGATGCACGCTAAATCTTTGGAGGTTCAAAATCCTCCCATTGTCGAGGAGAAGGTGTTGCCAGTCAGGTGTCATTCTCTCATTTGACTGAGGTTCAAATTTATGAGGTCCGTCACCAATAGCTCTAGTATTGCTTTAAAGTAAGACTTTAATCAAAAATCAAATCGAATAATCAATATATAGAGCAATTTATCAATTCCCCATATTATTATGTGCATTCGCAATCGAATTTCTTATAAAGAAATACAAATGCTATTTTTCATATAGATGTATGCATAGGAAGCATTATATTTCTGGATATAGGATTCCCCTTTCAGTATTCTTTCTTTGTTTTGATATCGTTCAGGCAGAAGTCACGATTGATTATGATTCTGTGGCGGCAGGCCAGAGATGAAAGGGCATTTATCTCCGTTAAAGCATTGCAGCTAACACACGATAGCAGTTACTCTTCTTCAATCGACCGATTAAGATTATATCCTTCCTTAAATCGATTTTGCGAATTTATAGGACGTCATTTGGATAATGTGGTGCTGTATAAAGCAGAACAGAGAGTGGCATGGTAAGGGAAGGAAACCAAATTGATGGATCGCAGAGGATTGTGGTCAACACATAGCTATATTAAAATTAAGATGTTTGACTCGGAATTTCTTTTAAGAACAATTGAGTAGCATTAGAAATATTGTGAATTGGAATAGGCAATTGCATGTTTTTACAATACTTAGAGATCTGGGAAACCACAGATAACATATTTTTTTCATTAACTGTGAGTTTTCTCTTACTCGGTTTTAATTTCGGTTCAAATAGTCGATTTTAAAAATATTTTTAAGCTTCTTGAATTTTCCATTTTGTTTTTTGTAAAGAATTAGAATTATTTATTTTTGAGAAACCGAGATACGAGATTTATCCAGAAAGTAAAGTTCATTTAGTTATACCAAAAAAGGGAAAAATTCAAGATTTATTCCAAAAGTCAGTACGTTAAGCCTTTTGTTCACAATATTCAAGTGAAGACCTACAGCTCGAACCTTGCTCTTAGTGACTATCTTTTTTCCCTAAGGTGAGGGAAAAGATGATTTTTCTGGGGAGAAATGTTACGACTGTAAATGTTTTCTAAGAGACGAAAAGTTGGAGAATACGGCAAAACACCTCACTTAATACTCAAGTGGCAAAGAGTAAATAGGAATTCTGAAGAGCGTCAACAAATATGACAAATATTTAAATGTAATGAATAATTATGTGAAGAAGTGCAGGAGAAGTGTCAAGGTATATAACATAGTTATTTTTTTCTAGTGTGACGTCTCTCGCGTCCTTCTGCTAACATAACTCCTATGTTCTTTGACGGCCACGATTAATGGCAAAACCTTTCCAACCCAATACCAAGAAGATAAACGAAGATAATATGTAAATGAGATATACTTTAAAAGGATAGAAGCTTTGATGATAAGCGCGGCAAGTTTAGAGATAGCTTAGTGTGGAATCATTCAGATCAAGAGTTAGCTGTCCGATAGCTTGGGAAGGAATAGAAGTCCATTATAAAGAAGTTGGAATCGTCGTATATAAAGTGACATTATAGATATTACGGAATCGTTGAAGGAAGGAGATCTGCAAAAAGGTAATATATTATATAGGAAGTTAGACGAATTTGTTAATTTATTATAATTAGGATAAATGTTCTAGTGCGTGATCTGACTTGAATATAAAGTTTAATTGGGTGTTAACTCTCACTTTAAATAAAGTTGTCAATTAGAATTAAGTAATATAAGTTATTCTTAATAAAAGTTGTATTAAGAACCAACATGTCTCATCATTTTGATAATCCCACACCTCTAGCTTACGCGGATCCGGAACGACATAGTCATCACAGGATGGCTATGTCGCAATGGCGCCCGAACGTGTATAATTCTGGGTTAGGTAATGCAGGTGGATACAACGTACTACCTGAAATGTACTTTTCAGGGTCAGAGAACATTGCAGAGTTTATCGAATCTATAGAGAATAACATACAGTTACTTGAAATCCCAAGTAATCTGTCATGTGCTTACTTAAAAAGTCATCTCAGGGGAAGGGCTCAAGATTGGTATTCGATATTTGGATCGGTGTTAGTGCAAAATACAGCCACGGATTTTGCGCAGCTCAAGGCTGAATTAGCGAAGGCTTTTCCCGCGGTCAAAAATAAGAAAGAACTACAATCGCAATTCTACGCGTCCCAGCAGGGAAGAAATCAGGAACCTACTGATTTCNTCAGGGGAAGGGCTCAAGATTGGTACTCAATATTTGGATCGGTGCTAGTGCAAGATACAGCCACGGATTTCGCGCAGCTCAAGGCTGAATTAGCGAAAGCTTTTCCCGCAATCAAAAATAAGAAAGAATTGGAGGCTCGATTTTTCGCGTCCCAGCAGGGAAGAAATCAGGAACCCACAGACTTTGTTTACGATTTATTAAAAATTCAAAAGAATTTAGAGCTAGGGATTACGCAGGCGGAATTGGTTGATCACATTTTTGTTCGACTCGAACCACAGATCCAGGACTACGTGGAAGTGCGCAATCCGCAGAACACGGTACAACTTTTGGAAATATTGGCTAAATTCGAAGAGAGGTATTCTTACAAATTAAAAAGGGGATCACAGAATAGTGATAATGTAGAAAGACGAGGTCAAAACGCGCATAGGATGCCTAATTTTGATGCTAATCGCAGAAACTGGAGGAATTCTGAGGTTGGGCGTATACCAAATAATGGTAGAAATGATTTTTATGAGAATAGCCGTCAAAGTAATAGAGGGATCGAGAGGAATAGATTTCAGAATAGAGATCAGAGATTCAACGACAGGGGTTACCAATTTCGAAATGAGCGAAATGATAATTTTAATAGAGGGGACCGTAGAAATAGGGGTTCGAGTGAAAATTTCAGTCGAGGCGATAGGATGCAAAGGGGACGATTAAATATTGTAAAAGTTAGAGATCAACCTCAAAAAGAATCGGCAAGAGAAATACCAATTAAGCTTTCTCCGATATGTATATCACCCGTAGAACTTCCCCACGTTCCTATTTTATTAAATAACACATTTTTAAAAGCGCTAAGGGACACCGGAGCAGATAAATCATTTATATCGGAAGAAGTATATAGAAAATAATTTTTTTTATAAGCAAATAAAAAAATCGCGAGCCCAGGTAATAACAGCACAGGGAGCGAAATGCCAAAACATAGAAATAGTAGAATTGAATATGCGCATCAGACAATTTGAAAGACCTTGGTCATTTCATGTGTTGAAGGATTTGGAATACCCATGTATTCTCGGTATTGATTTTATAAGTGGATCAAGGATTATTTTAGATTTTGATCAGAAATCGTTGAAAATTCAAGATTCGCTGGTTGAAGATAATAAGGTAGATAAAGG
>BMAV01017261.1:0-14986 GCA_019973955.1 Trichonephila inaurata madagascariensis | reverse complement strand
ATCCGACCTGGTTTTCGTGAAAAAATGACATCCTCGGATCCACTAGTCCCAACACCCCCTCACAATATAACGGGGCCAATTGATGAGCTTCACGCCTAGCTGACCCCCCAGCCACCATGCTGATGATTCTCCTTCAAACTGGAAAAAGCTCCTCTATTGTTTCGAAAACGGCGTGATGCCATGTCTATCTCAGCTCTTCCTTTGTAAAGGATTCAGCACGTTAAACGTCCTCTACTGGTTATATGTAATGCGCAGTCACGCTGCATTTCTAATCATTTGCATATCTCCCCAACACGTACCTTCATGCCAAGTTTCGTTACGATTCCGCAATTATTTCTTGGTGCGCTAATTTTTTTTGTTAATGAGTGTATACATATAGGGAGAGTGTGAACTAATATTAGGAATTAAATGAGTACAAAGTTATTTTCAAGGAAAGCCGCATAAACCCTAGAGAAATACAGCACAGTAAATAAAATGGAAATAATTTAATGTTCCTTAGGCAGCCCTGAACCATTTGAGATCAACAGACTGGTACCGGTCCACTGTCCGGGTTTGGAGATCACTGTCTTACTGCACAGCAATGCATTGACAAGACAATACAGGACTTTTGAGATAACGTTCCAAAAGGATAATTCTCGGTATGTTTATCTACTATTTGTCTTCGGGCTTCTCTAATATTTAACTGATCGTCTCGATCTCCGGATCTTTTCCCAGCACAGAACACATTTGAAGTCTGTAGAACAGGGGTCTCCTACCATTCCTGAATTGTGACGATCTGCACTGCGGGCCACACCTAAGAGAAGCATGCAAACCATATGAAATTTACATTATGCGTTGACGGCGATGAAATATGCAAATCGTTAGCATTTTAGCACAGACGCAAATCACTGACGACCGTAGTATCACCCATTAGCGCTATATAAAAGGGAGAACAGATTGGTGGTGCGGTTTTTTTTTGTAAGTTGTTTACCTTTCCTTAGTGTAAGACATCGAGGGTCTTTTGACTAAGTTTCTGAATTCGACCGAAGAAGAATAGTAGCCTATAGGAATTGCGGATGATCCTTCCGAGAAATCGGTCAACATGTTGGAAGAAACCAAGCAACTGTGATGGGGTCGTCTCGCTGGATGTCATCTCTGGGCCATTGCACCTACCTCGTATTACGCCCGGTGACGGCCGATTGTGCGCATGGGAGGGGATCCGCAACATCCCGAACCATAGCACAACAGATTCAGTCTGTTACGCATCATTCGGTGTCCTTCGTGCCATTCGATGCCATTAGCAGCAGAGTGAAATGTCCACAAGGCGTCCATTGCTTCATTTATCCTTGACTGAATACCACAGGCGTTTGCGCCACTAATGGTGCGATGAACAGTGGACATGGACAACAGAATGGAACGACATTGTGTTTACTGACGAATCCCGCATCTTCCTGCAACATCGCGATGGTCGGATTCGAGTTTGAAAACACCGTGGTAAGAGGCTGCTGAACTGTTGCGTTATGCATCGCTACGCTGGTCCTGCCCCCGGTATCGTGGTTTTGGGTGGCATTAGATTTCACTGCCGTACCCTTCTAGTACGCATTGCCGGTACACTGAACAGCCAGGGCTACATCTTTCAGGTGTTGGAGCCCAAGGCCCTCCCATACATTTAGAGCTTGCCATCAGCCATATTTCAACAGGATAATGAGTGACCACACGTGGCTCGCAATATGCAAGAGTTCTTTACACATCAGATTGAATTGCTTTCTTGACCTGCTTGTTCTCCCAATCTATCACCAACCAAAAACGTGTGGTCCATGCATGCACGACTGGCCCGGGATACACCACCCGCTGCTACATCAGATCAACTTTGGCAGTATGATGAAGCCGCATGGACTGCTATACCTCAAGAATACATCCAAAGCCTCTTTGATTCTATGTCGAGGCGTATGACAGCGGTTATAGCCAACAATGGCGGCTACACTTCTGATTTTGTCATCATCCACATGACACAAGAGGCTGTAATTTTAATCGTTTGATCTTAAAACAACATGCTATCTGCCAAATAAATTTCGCTGTGATAACTCTGGTCCTTCTTGGTGTTGCATTTTATACGGCTAGCAGTATAATTAGTCAATTGGAACGTATATGACAAGTAATCCCGTAGAAGGACATCCACCAAATCTGTGATACAATAACAGCTTGCATCTGGGCCACAGGTGGGGCAACGCATTCTTGAGTTTTCTTTGCTTCTGTGGCTGTATTTCCTGAACAAAACAACTAATTTAGGATTCTAGAAGCATTTTTCAATACATGTATATTACATCTACCGATTTTCGTCCCATTCGGATAACTCCTTGGTGTGTCGTTGTATATGTAATACTGTATATATATATATGTGTGTGTGTGTGTATGTGTGATATCTAGATTTTTTTTAAGTTCAATTTATTTTTAAAGAGACTCGAAATTCAAGAAAATAGAAAACATTCTTATGGAGAAAAATTTTTAATTTAAAAAAATGCTAAAAGCAGTTATATATCATCAGCAACAAAAAAATCTTACCTTTTTGATTGTTTTTTTGTTTATCTAGTGCTTCTCAACACTTTTTAATGTGTTTTCTCCCTTACTTTTATAATTCCATTCTAAATTTTTTTTTTTTTGAAAATAATTTTTTTCTTTCTTACTATTCAAAATATTTCCTGGTATTTATATTTTCCATGAAAACTATTTTCTTCGTTATAAAATGGAATAAATCGCATATGATCTGAATAACATTTCGATAATTTGTTTAAAAAAGTTCCTAACTAAAAATTATTTTTACTTTTTTTTTCTTCAGAAAATAAATTGCAAACATACTTTAGAGCTTAGAATTTCTTTCTTTCTTTTTTTCCTATTTTACAATTGATGATTTAGCTCAACATTTCAAAAGTCAAATTCTTCCTTTTACGTCTAAAAAAAGTTTTTTTTAAATTAAACATTAAATAAAAAAAAATTCAGCACTTTTGTAATTTTTGAAATTAATAATATAGTAACATCAATTTAAATTTTAGATCGCCTAGTGCATTTTTAAATGTTTGTGAAAGAAACGACGGGAACTACTAATAATTCAAAAGATTTAAAAATATTCAAAAAATTTTTGCATGCAATACATTAGCTCAAATTACCACCAAGTTGAATGATGGTCAGTAAAAAACTGTGAAGAGCTGCCCCACCCAGTATGGTGGTTATGGCACTCGGCTTGTAATCGAGTGGGTTCGGGTTCGAATCCCGAGTAAGGCATGGATGGATGTATCTTCGGGAAAAGAAATCGGACTTTTTCGCCTGCAATGGATTCCCGTCTCGAAAGGAAAACAGAGTACCTCTTCTGTTCTTTGCTAGAATCATCGTTTGTATTAAAAATCTGTATTCTTTTGTGATGGTGTTATATGTTTTGTTCATCTATCTCCCGTCTTTCGTATGTATCCCAGTAATAAACACACGACAACAAAAGACTGTGCAACGCTCGCTTCACCGTATGGGTTTTGGGAGCTGTTGACCTACGAGAATATTATTGCTCAAAGCTCGCCAGCGAGCTGCACGTCTTGCCTGGGCAAAAAAGCACAGAGACTGGAGTGTAGAGGACTGGAAACGAGAAGCATGGAGTGATAAATCTCGATTTCTACTACTTTACGCAGACAAAAGTCTGAAAATATGGCAGGCTCATGAAGCCATGGATCCTGCATGCCAGGTTAGAACTGTGCAAGGGCATGGTGGCTCAATTATGGTCTGGGGTGTTTTTTCGTGGCACTGTTTGGGGATCTTTGGTGAGTGTACCGACCTCCCTCAATGCAATTCAATACGTAGAGTTGCTGGGTGATCACCTCCAACTAATTATGCTGTTCTGTTATCCACACGGTAATGGAATTTTCCAGACAGCTTGGTCTTTGGAAAAGACAACTGTTCCTCTCACAAGTCCCGGTTGGCTACTGGCTGGTTGGATAAGCATTCCTCTGACTTTTCTGTCATAAATTGGCTACCTAGAAGCCCAGACTTAAATCCTATTGAGCATCCTTGGGATGTTTTAGAACAAGGCGTGAAAGGCCATCACACAGCACCAACGAACCATACTGAATTACCGACAGCTTTAGCCAATATTTGGCAAGACATTCCTTTGGAACTTTTCCTGAAACTTTTTGAATCCATGCCTCTTCGTGTGGCAGCCGTTATCAAGACCAGAGAAGACCCAACTCGTTACTAGGTAGGTATCCCTAATTCAGTGACACTTCAGTTCATATACACGTGTCCTATATATATCGCCCAAACTTTGCACAGCCAGATTTCTCGTTGGAAGTACATACAAAATGCCCGAAGAAGTGTACATGTACAATCCACAGTTTATGAGAAAAACATGGTAAATGCTGATGAAGGAATGATGGTACATGACAGACTCTGGCGCATTTCGGTGATCCAGTACGTGATGGGCTGGATATGGCATACTGCTGTATAACGGGTCTATTCGCGTTCTTCCTATTAATCCTCTTGGGAAATAATGGTTCTTTAAACATTATTCTATTGAAAACTTTCCTTCTCCAAAGAAGACGTGAATTATTCAAATCAAGGATGGTATTTAAAGATTAACTTTCAAATTCGAATAAAGAGAGTTTAGAAGCTAAAAAGATAGCAAGTAGTGATTAACATAAAGCTAGTCGAGAGCGCTTCTTAGATTAATATTAAGATTGACGATTTGGTCAATTAGCTGTTTAAATTGGAATAGTGTCGGCTTGAATTAGATTAAATTAGAATGCATCCAAATATTTAGAAGATGTAGCGCTAAGAGTAAATGATCCGATTTATAATTAAAACTTCAACTATCTCGTCTACCTTACTATTGTTTCCATATTTATCTATTGGCTCATTTCTTAACTTGGGTTGTTGAAATTTGTTACGTTGTTGAGAATTGTTAATAAACTGAGTTTGTTTTGACTATGGGTAATCATCCTTCTGACTAATGGATGGGATCGCCCATCCATTACATTACAGCCGGATCAGACCTGGGGTCCCGTTCTATGACCGCTACGATCACCAGATCTCACATTGTTGGATTTTTCCTATGAGACCATCTTAAGGTATCTAGAAGAAGTAACTACACAAACGGATTTAGTTGCTCGTTTGTATGTTGCTTGTACTTCGATGGACACCGTGCTGCTGCTGTGTTGTGTAAACTCTTTTATTCCCAGGAGTGATCAAGCTTGCCTCGATATGCATGACAGACACTTTGAACTTCTGTCTTTTTAAATATTTAAAACACTACTGTGGATGTGCCCAATACTGTGTTTTTCCCAGATGTGACGTCATACTTGTTCAATTCCTACTATTCGCTCACACTCTATATATTTATCTTGGTGGAATTTTCAGTCATTAATAAAATACATTTTAAAGCGCTCAATTGAGCTGAAATTTTGTATAAGTGATTATTTTGGATGACAATACAGTATTTTAAATATAATTCATAAAAATTAATTGCTTAAAACTGATTATTCAAAGAATTAAAATACAGCCACACTGGCATCATTTTTGGTGACTTAGCGACCCTTTCGGCGATTTGTGTCAAAACATGAAAAGGTTTTTTCTCACATGTTAAAGCGCTCATTTGAGCTGCAATTTTCTATACATTAATGTTTTGGGTAAAAATACGATAATTTAATTATAATTAATTAAAATTAATTGACTGAAACTAATTATTTAAATAATTACGGATACAGCCATGTTGGTTTCATTTTTAGGGACTTGGGTCAAAACTTTAAAAGATTTTTTTCTCACGTTTTAAAGCATGCAGTTGAACTGAAATTTCATATACATGATTGTTTTTGAAGATAATACGATACTTTAATGATAATTAATAAAGATTAATTACCACTTAATGTTGTGATTCTGTCCTATGTATAAACATATTTATATTAATTGTATCTATTTAATAAAAAGTAGCTAAAATAAAATTTTGCCTTGTTGATCTAAGTAGGAATTGACTAAAATTCTTTTTTTTTTAAGTGAAAACTTCTTTAGCCGCGTTGGGCACTTTTTGGTAGGGGAAAATCTTATGGATTCGCGTCACCGACATGCTCACGACTCTTTATGCCGTAAAGGTTACTTCTCCTCGCAGATGGTAGTGTAGTACGAAAGCAAACTTACCGAGTGAGTGATTGATAATTATGTTTAAGTCACGCTACAAAGCTCTATTGGCGACGGAACTCATAATTCTCCAACTTACCGAGTAATTTTGTAGCGAATTGAAAAATATATTATGGAAATAAATTTTCTGCTTATTTAATAGTTATCTTGATTTTTTTTAAAAAAATAATTATATAAAACTTATCACCAGCTTTTGCAAAATAAGAAACCTATAACTGTTTTAAAATAAGGTTAAAATATAACTTTTGGAATTTTTAGAAGTCAAATTATTGGAGAAATTAAAATTTTACATTTATATTTCAATATTAAAATAATACAATAATGCTATTTTTGATTGGAAATGGAAATATTTTAACGGAAGAAGAAATACAGGTAATAGAATCAAGATTTATCACAAAAGAAGAAGCTCAATCAGTATGTCCTGAAGGAATTAGACTTATATTTACAAACGCCGGGTAAATGAGTACAACCATTCTATTTTAAACAGCGAAGAAAATAAAACAATATCTTTGGCACCTGATGTTTTCGTAGGGTGTCATAATGCTGAGCAAGAAAATTTTGTTAGACAGAAGATGCATAAAATAAGAACTGATAACACTGGTGGATTGCCTTACGAATTAATTTTTGTTCTCAACCGACCTTACATGATAACAAACAACATAGATGTTGCAGACGGATTATCAAATGGCACTGTTGGAAAATTGTGTTAAGTAGAAAAATGAAAATCATACATCATAAAAAATTTGGGATAAAATTTTCCCAAAAACTATGTGGACGAAAACGAGCTAAAAAAAATCGAGCAATCTTAGTGTCCACCAATTTTGACGATGCTGTTTTTAAAACCCTTTTTCCTCAGACAAAAAAAAAATCCGTACCACCCCAATAACAATAAAACCATAAAAACGAAACAAAAACATTTTCCACTTATTTCTGTTTTTTTGGAATGACTATTCTAAAATCACGGGAAAGGGGTCCCTTATGAGTTATTGTCTACGAATACGATTGAAAAACACCCTAGAGATTTGGTATAAGTAGCTTTAACAAGAGTAACGAGGATTCAATGTTTATTTTTTTCCCCAAGAAAATATTACCAGAGCGGGAAATTTTTTTGGGGGGAACGGAACACCTCTAAATGCTTCAGAAACAGATAAACATCAAAAAAGATTGACAAGTCATCAGAGGATCTAACGTTTTTAAATTGAAAAGGACAAAACAATACCCCACAAATGGTCACCAAAATTTTCTAAATTCATTTCCAACAAAAAAAGGTTATTGATATTTTCATTCAATTATCAACGTTTGCATGCGCATGGGGCTGCCCCAAAAAAGTGATAAATATCGTAAAAAGTCAAATTTCTGTTTTTGTCAGAAATTGATGAAAAACGAACCCCCTTGATATTGTTTCCTTTGTTGTGTTAAAAAAAGCCCGAAAATTCCCGCCCGGAATTACTATACCAAGATACGTCAACACTTCATTACTTCACATAGGGAAAACATTTCTAAATTCCCCGGGATTTGTGTTAATTTTTTCTGATATAGGCGAAATAAGGGGCACGTTGGGTTTCCCAGAATGGGGAATATATATTAATAATTTTTCCCCCTTTTTTTTTCACCTGGAAAAAACTATGAGACGAAAAAACAACTTTTATTCGAATATTTGATGATTTATTTCAAAAAAAAATTTAAAAACCCCGAAAAAAAACTTGGCAGAAAGTAAGGGTAATGTACCGATGATTTTTTAAATGGGGAAATTAATATTAACTTTGCAGATGATAAAAAATCTACCACTAATTGAACTTCTAAATGAAACACTTCATTTAAATATGTCTGATGATCGAAAACTCAGTACTACAAAATATAAAACGACGATCGATGCGGGTTTTACGCGATAGATAAATTTGAATAATCAAATATTTTCCTTTCTTACTTTAGTTACCATAAGCTTATTGTATCTTTTTTAGAACAAAATGAAATAATTGAAAGTACAAAAAGTCTAAGTATTGTTGAAATTAATGACGACAATGATGCAAACAATTAAAATAATGTTAAAAATCAAGTACACTGAAATTTAAGTAAATACAAATACTATCCATAAATAATATGATTGTATATTAATTGTTCTTTCAATTGAATTGTATTTACATGTTGTATTATTAATTGTATTTATATTATTTGAATAATAAAAAACCATCTAAACATGCATATAATTGTTGCTTGGAGTGTCAATAGATGTGAAAACCAGATTGATGTTGATAATTTTAATTCAAACTTTATGAAATTTCAAATTTTAGTATTAAAAGTTCTAAGTTTTCACTTCTACCGGCAGTCTCTATAACTGCCAATTTATTTATATTATTTGTTTTTCGGGTTTTTGTCGTAAACTATGGTTCGTACAAGTACACTTATTTGGGCATTTTTTATGCACTTCTAACGAGGAAACTGGCTGTGCAGGGTTTGGGCGTTATTTATAGGACACCCTGCAAGTGCAAAAGGTGCTTCTTTGTTATTTACAGCGCTTTATGAATGTGTAAAAAATGTAGGTACTTACGTATTATCGCAACCTATTGGCGACATTATATGAAACGAAACACCTGGTTGCCGATTCAGTGCACGACACTTAGGAAATCGGGGTTGCCAACTTGGCGAGTTATTAATAGAGTCGGAGATTGTTGGGAGGATACGTAAGTACCATAAAATATACTGGAGTTTTACCACGATATAAATTATTTTCCTGCATAATTATATAAAAATATTAACCTGGAAATCAACAAATTTACTAAGGGTCTCAATTTAACTTTATTCATGTTTAAAACGAGAGACAGATTTGCATAGAAATGTAATTTAGAATCTAAACGACCTTTATGGATTATATTTTAAGTGAACTATTCCAAACCCCCTTTCGAATTCAATTATCCGTACCAAATTATTAATTAAAGTGATCTGTATCTAACACTGATAGTAATAGCTATATAGACATATGGTTTTCAGTTAATTGAGTATTTCTCATAGTAATATATTTACCTTCATATAATTAAGACCTTCAAAGAGCGATTAATTCTCTTACGCGTTGCATCTGAGATTTGAATACTTGCAGCTGAATAGAATGGTAAATATGCTGAATGGGATATTCTTGGAGTTCAAATGAATTAATTATCACTTGAACATAATTAAATTAATTATCATGAACTCTACCAAACGCAATTAAGTAACACACATTTAAAAAACAAACTGCATTTGTCGAGGCCCCAAGGTCGCGGGTGTAAGAGGTTCGGGAAAGAAACATACGTTATCTTAAGGTATTCGAAAAGCGCATAAATGTATAATTTTCATGATATTTAGTGTCACTTAGATTAGAATACATGTATAAAATTGTTTTAAGAACATTATGACAAAAAAAAGTTATTTAAATACAATATTTTGGCAAAAAATTAACTTAGAACAATCTTTTTCAAAATGTTTCTATTGTAATAATATTTTACCTGACTTCTTTACAGAGGCTAAAGTAATATTTTTGAAAAATTCACATTATTTTTAGAGTTACAACCATTTGAAAAAATTATCGGCATTTTTTTTCTTAAAATTGCTTCCCTCTGTTTTCGTAAAACATGGATAAACCGACTTCCATGTTATGCATTTCAAAAATTCTAGTGAAGCCTCTGAACAGAGGTCTGAGCTGAATACAGGCAAAATATTACTACAATAGAAGCATTTTTTTACAAAAGGAGAACATTTGGAAAAAAGGTTATTCTAAGTTAATTTTTTTGCAAAAATATTGTATTTAAATAATTTTTTTTTTGTCATAATGACCTAAAACAATTTTATACATGTATTCTAATCTAAGTGACACTAAATATCATGAAAATTATACTTTTATGCACTTTTTTAAAATCATAATTCCGAACGTAGTCGGATACATTAAGGTAGGGGTACTCAACCTTTTTTTCTGCTGGGCCGCTTACGTGTATCAGCTATTTCACGTGGGTCGCATACATATGTTCCCCTCAACTATATTTCAAATTTCTTTAAAAATCTGACATTTAAATTTTTTTTAAGAAGAGTCAGGGGGGCCACATGCTGTCCGCGTGTTGGACACCCCTGCTCTACATGAACATGTGTAGTAGTGTTGCACTCTAGGTGGCATTCTAACATTTGAAATGTACAATTGGCTATTCTCACGAGCAATTATTGAAACACATACATTCTTCCCGTTTTTATTTAAATTGTTGTAATCCATATAATTAAATATTAATTAATAAATGGAAGTGCTATTTTTTATGAAGGCCGGACAAGAAACTCATGATGGCCGCGGGTTCCCCACCTCTGGTATATATCCATGATTATTTTGGAGGTTTTTATCAAAAACCAGTAAAGTTATTTTTAGAAATTTTAGAAATATATATATATAAATGGAATTCTATAATATCCGACTCTCATGTATTTCCTTGCTAGTTTTATAATAATATTTATTCCTTCTTTTTCATTAAAATTCTTACAATTAATAATTTTTGAACAACAGAAAATGATAAGTTTTGTTTCTATTAATTAAATTAATATGCATATATATAATCCAATAAGAATATACCAGCATATAAATACTTTATATTATTTTTTTATTTATTTTAATAAGTTATTCAATTTTCCCGAAATATTTGATCATGTATATATATAAGGTGACCAATCGTCCTCCTTTAGGGAGGACAATCTTCCTTTTATAGGTTCTGTCCTTCCTCTAAAAGTGTCCTTTTCAATATTTTAAAACTGATATATTAATCTCTGTATTCAGAGATGAACCAAACATATTTCCAATATGTCGAAGACTGGTCTGAAACAAATATCACAGGAAATAACAGTTTTCAATGGTATTTTTTGACTTGGTCTCAAGTAAAGTGTGGGCAGATATAGAAAAAAATAATTAATAAATTACGTTGAATTTTTATCGAAAGAAATGCCTGATATTAAAATCGATGACAATGGTCTGTTTGAAGTAGAAAGAAGAATTAATGTACATTTAAATTCTAATAAATTAGAACAGTTGAAATATCAACATGCTGAGAAATTGGTAAAATATGGGTGAAATTACTTAAACCATTAAAAAAATGAACACATTCCATATGAAAATGTAATTATTCTTGTTGAACTTACGTTGTGCAGCCCTGGAACTAATGCACCAGTTGAAAGAGTTTTTCAGTTGGTAATGATTTTTGTGAAGTGACTAGTGAGAAATCAGAATTGAATGTTAATATTTTAGCTACAGTGCTTACCGTAAAATTCAGTATGAAGGATATTTTTTGCCCGAACTTTCCGATAATATAATATGTTGACCAAAAAAAAAAAAATTCATTCAATGGAAAAATACTCTTTTAAGATAATCATTAAAAAGAATGTAAGCGTAATTAGCGTATTTTTTTGTTTGAATTAATAGAACGTTTCATATGTTTAAGTTGTAATTTTTTCTTGAATATTTCGTCCTCCTTTTCTTTAAAAAAAAAGGTCATCTTATTATATACTACAATTTAAGCTCGGATGAAATGTCTTCGGCAAAAAATCAAAAGAAAAATTAAATCCGCGTAATTTTATTTCAACCCATCTCCCTCTTGAAAACACAACACTAAAAAATCACTTTTCCTCAAACTTTTTTGCTATATCGTCCCTAAGTTTTTTTTTTCCCCATAACTTTTTTTAAAAAAAACTTGATCCACGAAGTTTCGTTTTTTGAATCCCAAAACACTTTTTTTCCTTCGGTTTCAAAAAACATACCCCAAACCTGGCGACATTCCCATCATTTGGCGCTTTTAGAATGCACCTTCGTTCATTGGTCCTCGCGGGAAATTACGTAAAAAGATTTTGGCGGTGTACTGCCCGGGGGTGGCAGACAGTCCAATTTATCTATGCTTTTTTGTATTTTGTTTTAACATTTTTATTAAAAGCCATTCGGAAAAAACACGGGCCGAAAGTGAATGCCCCCAAAAACCCGGAAAAAAAAAAGTTGTCGGATGTGTCACCTGATAAGGGGGGTGGAAAAGGATTTTATAATTAAATGTTCTAAAACCCCCGGCGCCGTTTATAGAACTTTTTAATTTAAAAATTGCATCCCTTTTTATGCTTTAAAATTTTTTCTTTCGTGTTTTACCAGATGGTCTGCCCCAAACCTGAAATTCCCTGAAGGCTCCTCATTTAGTCTGAGTTATAAGGATACATATTTAAAAAAAATAATTACACAGAATTTTACATCAGTTATTTTATGAGGTCAATTTTCGTGTTTTGTAGAAAGTTTTTCTCGAGTAAAAAATTCTAAATTTGTAATTAAATACGAGGCATATCCGGAAACTAAGTACCGTTTTGGAAAAACTTGCATAAAAAAAATCTTTTCCTTTTAAACAAAATTTATGTTTACATGAAAGAGCATGTCGGAAACTATTTCTCTACATAGTTATTACCATTGTTCTGGCATTTTTCAATTCAGGAAACCAACTTGTCTATACCCTCTTTAAAGAAAGATGCCGCAAGTCAGTGGCGTAGCGTGGGGGATGCAGAGGGGGCCATGGCCCCGGGCGGCATACGAAAAGGGGCGGCGGCAAGCACCACGATATTTAAATTTTAAAAAATATTTCATACTCCAAATCGCGCCCGCACGAGGAAACTGACGGAAACGAGTTAAAGTTTTAATACACGCACAGATGAAAGAAGTTTATTAGTCGCTATGCAATCACATTCGTTTTAATGTTACTTAGGCTTCTGGCAACCGGTACTGTGTGAAGTGAATGATACTCAAAATTATTTGCAAACAGAGGGGCTAAATATCTATCAATGTGCTAAAAAAATACGTGCTTTACAGACCAAGAAGCCAAACGAGAGGGATTCGTGGATAACGCTTTAATATATGCTAAAAGTTTATGTGAAGAGCTTAAAATTTCTTTTGAACCTCCAAGACGAATCGAGAGGAAACATATATTTGGCGATGGAAGTAAAGATGTTCAGTTATGGTACGAAGATGACTTGAGGCGAACAATGTTTTCTTCAATAGACAATAACTTCTGAAATTCGAGAAATATTCCAACAGTTGTAGAATTTAGCACAAAAATATACTATTTTAAGGCCTGAAGTGATAGTGAGCATGGACGAACTTAACTTAGATCAAGCTCCTCAAGACATTAATAAAGAAGAATTCCCCAAATTGAGCGCGTACGTCTACAAGCTTTCGTATCGGCAAAAGGAAGTCATTATCCGGCTCTCTGGGTTTATTAAAATATATTATTGAGTCCAAACTTGAAGATGTCTTATCAAACATGGTTATAATGTTGAGAATTTTTTTAACATTTGCCATCAATAATGCCAGTTGCAAGAGAAACTTCTCTAAACTAAAGTTAATCAAAAATTATCTCAGATCGACTATTTCCAAGTTAAGGTTAACAAATTTGGCTATTCTGGAAATTGAACAGGACATATATATTGATATTGACAATTATATAAAAGATTTTGCTATGAAAAAAAAACACTAAAAGTGCATTTTTAATCAATAAAAAAAAATTTTAAGCTGCTTTTTTTTTACTTTTACTGATTTTTTTAACTAATAATTAAAATAGAGAGGCGACAAATTTCCGGTCGACCCCAGGCGGCAAAAGCCTACGCTACGCCACTGTCGCCAGTGAACAGTTTTTGAAATTTGTAGTAATTCATTACATAAGCAATCTTATTGTGAACCGTCAATTTTCACGAATTTTTTCATTTACTTTTTCAGCCAAACCAAATCATCATCGACAACAGAAGGCCTCACATTCCTTGGTTTGTCATGAACATTGGAGTTATGACTGTGCTTTCATCGTGATTTCAATTAACTGTCCTCTTGGGGTTTCTTTGGGGCCAGAATGGCATTTCTTTCAACCAACTCAAGAAAAACGTGTATATGTAAATTAGGAATCATATATGTATGGGAAGTTTAGCATTCACGGGGTCGCTAAGTGGAGTCGCTAGGTGTGTTTGCTAGGTAAAATGATAGTCGTAAGGTGATATGAGATATAGTCTAGAAGAGGAATCTTAATCCTGCAAATTAGCCTAACAATGCTGGTGCAGATTAACCAAAAGTGGGTCCGAGTCCAACAGAGTATAGCCAGATTAAAGCCAGAGCAGAAAAGTTACAAGGAACGTAGCTGTTTACCTAAGATATAGCGGTAAGCTTGATAAATTAAACTTTAAGGGATAAAGCATTTACTATTGAAATATATTTAATTTAATTAGTGGTTAATTGCGCTATCGATTGGTAATACGTGTTGCGTCTTCTTCTCATTCTTGATCATACTCCTTAGATTATTCTTGTTGTTGTATTGTGTTTAAGCTAAGATCTTAATAAACAGATTTTAGTATGAATTTAGTTTGATTTTAGTTTCTTCGTTCCTCCCCATAGACACAGGTTGCGTGGATAGTGTAGAACGGGTGTCCCCAGGGGCGGGAGAGTGAACCCATCACAGAGTGACCCTCATTAAATTGTTGAATCCCTTTTCTTACCATAAATCTCTACAAATTGAAGATGAATTTAAACTGGCTTTAAAATTCCCTGTGTTAAAAGAAAAGAAAAAAACCCGGGTTACAGAACGCACTTTAGAGTCGGCGGGATCGGCAATCGATTAAACATTTTGGAAGCTTACTGACACGTGTAAAAACAACTCAATCCCGCTGTAATTGCGTCACTTGGACTGACAATCAACTAGAACACGTTGCGTAAGCGTTGAAGTACGATACTACGCTGCGATTTCGGTAAGAAACGGTCAGTTTTCGAACGCCTGTAACCTCGTTTCTGTGAGTGGAATTCAATTCGAAAAATGAAAAAAAAAACCTTTTTTTT
>BMAV01017260.1:177754-190493 GCA_019973955.1 Trichonephila inaurata madagascariensis | reverse complement strand
TCTCTCTCTCTCTCTCTTATTTTAATATTAAAAAGAACATACAAAAATCTTTTTTGACTGCTGATTTAAATTCTCACTATTATTAAAAGTTTTTATTTATTGATCATGTTTCTCTATTACGTCTACAAGTATTAAAATAATTCTTAAGTTTGATCCTATTCAAAATGACTTCAATATCAAATACTGCATGATGATGATCAGACCAAACCAGACAGTACCATGGGCCCAGATGACTGTTCTAGAAATCTGTTCAATATTATCCACATAGAAGTTTGTTGTCAAAAACAGGACCCTTATTTCTTGTAGAGCATCAAGAATAGCTGGACAGTCAAAAGTATGAGCAAGTGTTAGCTCTATATCTAAACAGTTATCTCACAATTCCTATAAGTTCTTCTACTATCCCTATCAAACTTCATTCCTCTTGGATGACCTGTTCTTAGCCTAGCAATAGTATTCGTTATAAAGCAGGATTTAATTATATTATAGATTTGATGCTTTACCGGAGTTGACTTCCCTCTCAGTTTGAAATTTGTGACAGCATTTCCTTCTAATAAAGTTGTCATTATTAAGATTTCTAGCTTTTTTTCGCCAGTTTATTCGCATTTTTACTGCCTTTAATGTCAACATGTGCAGATAACTATTGGAGGAAGCAGACTTTATCTAATTCCTGTAATCTAAACATGCGAGAGCATATCTCCTCACTAATCCATGAAATATTGCATGAATATATATAAATCATCTTTAAAAAACATCTTTGAATCATCAGCTTGGCATTACAAGCCTTAAAAATGTTGATCCCATATAATGCCGAACATATCAAGTAGCAATTATATTTGGCTTTGATTCAATTTGAATGTAGAATTCGATTACCAAACGGACATATTTTTTTAGAATAAACTAAAAATTAAAATTTTGATATAGATTACAAATTTACTTGTATGCATGACTTAAGATATCCGACTACGTTCGGAACCATGACTTTGCAAAAGTGAATAAATGGATAATATTTATGATATTTAGTGTCACTTAGATTAGAAAATGTACATAAAATTGTTTTAAGAATAGTATTACAATACAAAAATTAAGTACAATATTTTGACAAACAATGAACATAGAATGACCCATTTTCAAAATGTTCTCCTTTTGTGAAAAATGCTTCTATTATAATAATATTTTTCCTGTATATAGCTCAGACTTCTCTACAGAGGCTCAACTAGAATTTTTGAAATATATAACTTAGAAGTGGGTTTATCCATGTTTTACGGTAACAGAGGGAAGAAATTTTAAGAAAAAAACGCCGATAATTATTTCAAATGGTTGTAACTCTGAAAATAATATGAATTTTTCAAAAATCATAGTTGAGCCTCTGTAAAGAGGTCTGAGTTATATACAGGCAAAATATTATTATAATAGAGGCGTTTTTCACAAAAGGAGAACATTTTGAAAAAAAATTATTCTAACTTAATTTTTTGCCGAAATATTGTATTTAAATAATTTTTTCTGTCAAAATGTCTTTAAAATAATTTTATATATGTATTCTAATCTAAGTGACACTAAATATCATGAAAAAATTATCCATTTATGCGCGTTTTTTAAAAATCACGGTTCCGAACGTAGTCAGATATCTTAAGCAACTTTGCTGATTTTATCATATTTCATCAAAAAATCAACTGGAAGATAATTCATACTGCAGAAGCAGAATGTATCACTTAAAGGATGAAAAAAAAATAGCAAAAAAAATGAGCATGGTGCATACAATTTGAAATAAAGAAGATAAAGATTTTGGAGATACATACAATAGTTGGTGCATACACAAAACATTGTTTGTACAAAAGAGAGAAAAACAAACCAAAGTCTCTTAACAAGAACCTTCCAAACTCTAAGCAGTACTCGACAAATTATCAGTCCTAATTATTTTCTAGAGGCAGCACGATTTCTCACTTGCAAAGAATTTTTGGAGATTCCTTTTGCGAGAATTGTTTTATTATTTTTTTTTCAATTTCTACTATTAACTCACTCTCTCCTTATATATATATATATATATATATATATATATATATAGGTCAATTCTCTACTAACAAGAGATCACATCCAAACAATAAACTCGACAAACACATAGACAGCAGGAAAATCACATAATGAAGGACAAAAGAGTAATCGAGATAATAAATATAAAATGGATGCTGCAGTGCCATGAACAATACTGACTTAGGACAGTTAGTATATAAAAATTAATTTATATAAAAGTGGGGTTGAACATGTTTTTTGGCCAGCCAACCTTCCCCCTTTATTTGTAAATAACACTGAGCAAAAACCAATAGGAAATAATGGATAGAAATATCTAAATCCATTACAAGATAGAGGTAACTTACCTAAAAATTGCACTTACAAGTGCAAAGCCCGCGCTAAATCTGAGAGGAAACATTCAATTTGTTGCCAGATTCTATACCCTAATACAGATTTAAATCAAAAGAGTGGCTGAAATGTAGCACTTAACAAAAGATTACAAATGGAAATAAAAATTAAAATTAGTTGCATATTATAGCATAACTATAATAACACCAGAGTAAATATGAATAAAATAATAGTAAGTAATTTCTAATCTAATATTAGACTATGGAGATAACTATATCAAAATATTTGTTTATAGTAATAAGCTATTATCAATCGCATAATTTTAATTCTAACTATTTTGAATAGCTTTATTTATATAACTATTAATAAAATAAATTGGGTATTTTTGATTTAAGCAATATTTAGTAAAATGTGTATAGTTATTTATAATGTCTGATTTTTTTGACACAAGAAATTTATTACGTTGTATATAATTAATAACAATATTTCTGAATATAGAAACATGTACATTACTCTCCCAATGAGGAACTTTTATAATATTGAAATTAAATTCTTCTCTTTTATCATAAATATTAGAAACTATTACATTATCATATAATTTGACATGTATGTCAAGAAAATTTGCTTCATTGTTGTTATTATTTGTCTGTATTAAATTAAGATATTGTGGATAAAAATTAATGTTAGGTATAAAATTGGCTTGTTTGCCAAAGATGATTATATCATCTATATAACGATAAATATAAAATTTAGAATTATTAATGTAACTACTTTAAAAAAATAATGAAAGTATAAATTGGCAAAAACCGTTGCCCCAGGGCCACCTTGGCAATCCTGTAATCTGCTGATAATATTGCCTTTATGTTATATAGTTCTTTTTAAAGTACAAACCTAAGTAGTGAGCCAAATCTATCATAATTAACATTTTAAATAAATTGTCTTTTATGTAAATTTACAAGAATATTAATCAAATCATCAATATTAATAGAGTTAAAGGATCTTCAAAATCTAAACTATAGACTGAATAAATTTTTTATCTTTCATTTTCTCAACAAGTGATTTTATTTTTAAGAATGGCTGGGATATGAGGTTTTTATAGTTTCCCTGCAATTTTCATGGGGAATTTTTCCTGTTTTGCTGATATATGTATTAAAACCATTTTTTAAATGTCCCAAATTTAACTGGGTCTTTATGTTTTGGGGGTTAGAAATATATGTGGGAAAATTTTAAAAATTTTTATTAATTTGAATTTTTAACTTTTTATGAAAAGCCCAAAATACGTTTATTTATTTCTCTATCAAAAAAGAAGACTTAATAAAAGCTGTATTATTATCGAAATAATTGTTGATCAATAAATTATAATAGTATTTAAAAATAATGCAAAATTTTCACTTTATCAACATAAACTATAAAAAATTTATTTTGTAAATTTTTTTAAACTGACTTTTAAATATTAAAAAAGATTTTTTTTATCTATTATTTTATTTATTAAGCTGCTTTTTAATTTTTTTCTTTGAATTCTGTGTGCCTCTATAGGCATACTATATTTAAACTATTTTGATATAAAATGCTCAATATCATTTTTATAACTGATTTTTTATAATTTTATTATTATTCAAAAATTTTCTAAAAAGTACCTTTATTCATAAATTTTAAGATTTTGTCTTTTTTTGGGTCACCAAACCATGTTCTGTGTTATCAATGAAATCTTTAAATTCACTACATTTACATATTAAGTTATTTTTGCTTTATAGGCATATTTTAGTTAAAAATTGTCTACCTATTTTTTTATTTATTTTAAAACTTTTTAATAGTAATATTTTGTATTGGGAAAGATGACATGTGTTTTTTAAATATGTCAGAAAAATTAACATTATCATATGATTTATTCATATATAAAAGTGTACAGTATTCTATTTGATAATCCTTATTTACATTAACATTTATGTTATGTTTATGTTTCAAAAATTTATGAATGTCCTTAATAATGTGCAAAGCATGACAATCTTTAATTTTATTAGAAATTAGTACATCTTCTGTAATACATAATTCTGTCTTACTTAGTCCAAACATAAAAGATTTAATGTGTTTTATGTTAAAATTGTTATCAAAGCTATTACAAATATCTATAATACTATCTGAAAGGACTTTTTGGTCTCTACTTAATCTTTTAGTTCTAGCCCCTCTATTTTTTCTTTTATTAGATATTATATTAACCTTATTATTGTAGTAAAACTCTTGAGAATTTAGTTTGATTGCATTTAGAATATTTTTTCCTTGGTATAATACATTAAGTCCATATGGATAAATTGCATTATAATATTTAATAAAGTAATTTTCCCACCATAATCTCTCTTTAATATTAGGAACAACTTTAATAATATTGAGTGATACATGATCAAAACCATGTGATATATATATATATATCTTGTTCAAATTTACAATTGTTAGTAAAATACTTTCTGTTCATCCATTCAAGTTCAAATACATTTTCTTAAACATGTAGTGGATGACAGTTAATGTTAATACAGTTTTTACAAATATTAATTCCTGCATTAAATTTTAAAAAAATGAATTAATAGTAACAAACAAAAATAATAGTCCAACAGTAAAAATCGTTCACTGTGATTCTGTAACCCAATAAGTAGCGCGTTATACTTCTGATCCGAAGGTCGTGGGTTCGAGCCCACCTGGGATGGCATAATTTCTGAGAATATGATTTCTTTTTTATTATACTATTTTATTAGAAAAATAAATTTAATTAATGAAAAAATATTAACAAACAAACAAAATACTGTCCAACACCGTATATGGAAAGGAAAAATTGCTTTCTATTTTGTCATTTATATGATACTGTGTTTCTGTCATATGTATATAAACATTTATATTAATTGTACCACTGTTTAATAAAAAACTAATATAAAGTTTTTCTTTGTTGACCTAAGTAGGCATTGACTTGTTTTTTTTATACTTCTTGTTTCCCCTTAAATTGCCTTGAATTGTTCGTTTTGACTCCCAACGTTTTGAGTGTCCTAATGTTACTTTTGGTTATCATTGGTATTTGCATACGAATCTGTTTTTTTTTCTGTTGAATCTACTTCCATTGTACGCAAGCACAAATGGGCACTTTTCTATAATTTCATGGCTATGTGCTGAAGACTAACTGTGTTGCACAGATTTTATTCACCAAATTTCATTCGTGTATATTCCAAGTCCTAATAAACCTAATTAATAAACACTGCTTAGCTTAAAAACTATTTAAGAAACTCATACTGAAATTATAAAAAAGGGGTTCAAAGAAATCACACAAACTAACTAAAGAAATCACAAACTAAATCCCAAACTACCGAATTCTTCTGTACTTGAAAAACCGAAGAGCTGCTAGTCAGAGATCCTGCTCTTCACAGTGGGAGCGGAACGAGGTTCAGAAAAACTATTAACGTGTTTCTGGCAGAAAACTGGGCAGGATATTCTCCCTTATTTAGATGCTCAGTTTTGAAAAAGAAATCTCTGCTTTGTTCGCCATGGTTAATAGAAATTTTATTCTTTCGTTTATATATATATATTCAAACATTATTTGTTTGTCTCATTCCAGAAAGCTTTAATAGAACTTAAAGACCAGCATGATTCTTTTTTACAAAGGCAATGTTTTGAAAGTAACTATAGCAGAAATGTTTACACTATTCATTATCTGATCTCCATAACATTCCGCATGTGTGTGTGCTTAAAAGATTTTAACAAAATACTTTACATATTAAAACAATAAGGAATTAATATTTTTGGTACTTACGTATTATCGTAACCTATTGGCGACATTATATGAAACGAAGTGCATGATTGCTAATTTAGAGCATACGACACATGCGAAATTGGGGTTACCAACTTGGCGAGTTATCTTGAACGTTGGTAATTGTTGCGATAATTTGTAATTATCATATTTTTCATTTGAATAAAATTGTTTCTTCAATAAAAGGATATTTTCAAATGGATTAGTTAATTGAAAAATTTCTGGATATAAATTTCACTACATTTTATTCCTCATTATATATATATATATATATATATATATATATATATATATATTGGAAATTTTTAATAATACTCATCCAATGGGAGAGGTGTTTACTGTTTCTATTAAAAATAGTCTATAAATGACGTCAGATAAATATATTCTCGAATTCGAATATTTTTCGGATATTAACGAATCGAATGAATACAGGAAATTTTTTTTCAAGAATTACACTCAATACTAAAGCTTGTTAAAAAATTCCACATTTTTTTTTCTTTAGAAACTGTATCAAATAAAAAAATAATAAATATAGTTTTCATAATAATATATAACGTAAAATTTTCTACATCTAACAATGAAATATCTGATCAATAAAAATCTCTATTTTTAAAGTTTTTGATTTTTAGAAAGATTTCTTCCTTTTCTTTGTTCTTTTATTCTTTCGATATGACTCCGAAAATAAAGGAAATATTTTTTATAAGTATTGATCAATAATATGTAATATTACACAAAATATTAATTTTTATGAAATCTAGAAAACTTATAAAAAACTCTGTGATTTTTATACTCGATCTCTCTGAAAGACATTAAACAAACATGGTTAATTTCCTGATATAAAAGTTGTTCATTCATGCTTCTACTAAATACCTTTGCATGAATTCATCGAAAATTCATTAGCACAGCCTCCTTTCCCTTGCAGCTGTTGCTCTTGATGAAATAGATAATTAATTCTAAATTAATATTTTAATACCATTGCACAATGATATTTATATATTATAAGCTATCTTCTCTTAACTTTTTGACATTTTGAAATTTATAATATATTTATAAAGAATGATTTGATGAATTCGTAATTAATTCTGAACATTTATTCTTTTGCCGTCATATAATATTTTTTTTACGTTTATGTTAAATTTTTTGTGAGCTCTAAAGTTACGAATTTTTTTATGTATATTTTTTATGGTGTTACATTTTCATACTTTTTATTCTGAATTACCTGCTAGAAATTGACTTAATTTTGTCAATATTTTTTACTTCATTGTAATTATATAGAAATTCAATTTTTTTTCCAATTATTAGCTCGCTCTCTCCCTTTATATAGATATTTATATATATTATATATCTTGCTCAAATATTCAACCGTTAATAAAATACTTTCTGTTCATCCAGTCAAGTTCAAATAAATTTGCTTAAACATGTAGTGGATGGCACTTGATGTTAATAAAGTTTTTCAAGTATTAATTCATTAATTTAATTTAATTAATTACCGGTTTTTGACGCCAACTTAGATTTGTCTCCATTGTTGTAACAATGTAACTGTTAAAACAATGACAAAAGTTGTCGTCGAAAATCGGTTTTTCAGCCAAACTTGCCAAACCGGGTGTGCATTGTCACTACAATACAGACAAATCATGCTCTTTTTTCAATTCTTACTATTAGTTCACTCTCTTCCTATATATATATATATATATATATATATATATATATGTATATATATATATTACTTGTTTACCTACCAAATGATCCAAAAGTCCGTTAACATTTGAAAATTCAAGAATTCATGGAATAATGTAGGTAAAGAGGAAAAAATTGACACACATGCTTCAAATGACATGGGGCCTTATTGAAACCAAAAAAATGCAAATATAGCCACCGCAGATAGACAGCAAAACGCCAGTGATGCCGCTTGCAAATCTTGCTTAAAATGAGCTAAAGTCAAAGAGGAAACAGATATACCAGCAACTGTAGCTTGTTAGCTTTGCCAGAAAAGGCATAGTTAGTACAGCTGTACTCTCAGAATGGAGAATCTGTTACTGCAGCTTTAAAATCCTCTTGACAAAAGAAGAGTGTGACGATCTCTAGCTCTCATCATTTGGTGAGGGTCACGTGCCGAGCAGCCATTTCCGTCATGCTTGGCCTACCTGGTTTCCAGACCTCTATCCATGTGATTATTGGTTGTGCGGTACCTGAAATCGAAGGTCTACCGTGATCGTCCGACCTCATTAGAGATAATAAGAGACAACATCTGACGGCAATTTATTACCATAACTACAGATATACTATACAGTGCTGTTCTCCACATTGTTCCCTCGAGTACATGTATTATTGAAGAAATATGGCCGACATGTTGAACATTTGTTATAAAGAACATCTTTTATAGCTAAAAATCAATTGTTATGCTAATGATTGCTTTTGTTATATAAAGCACCATCTGTTCGCCATTTTTCGCACTTTTTTGGTTTCAATAAAACTTCGTGTCAATTCAAATTTTGCCAGTTGAATTTTTACATCTCTACCTTAATTATTTTGTAAATTATTGAATTTTTAAATGTTAACGGATTTTTGGGTCACCTGATATACGGAGAAGAAATACATGCACAGATACAGGATCATTTATTTTCTTATTAATTAAACTTTGAGAATTTGATTTCCATGGATATTAACATTGAATAAATAAGGATAGAAACATTCCTATATAAAGCATTCATTAGAAAGAAATCTATAGGATTAACTGACATCACTTTCACAATTTTAAGTTCATCAAAATTAAATATCTACAAGCAAATTGTATAGCGTATACTTTGAATAAGTAAAAATAACATCGAAATTTTCAGATACGTGTTATGGCATGATATTAAAAAAAAGAACAAATTTAATGAAAAGGAAAAGATGAACATGAAAATTTAGATGCATATATGTAATTAAATACTTCTTATTTTTAAAAAAATGCCGTTAATGGCAGTGAAAAGTTCATCATATTCATTTTAAGCTATATCTTCAGGCACATCATCTAATTCTGCTTCGTCTTGTTTATCACTGTTACACTTATCCGAAAATAAATAATCATCTTCCGTTCCATCTAGAGAATACTAGATATACTACAATTTTAAGTAACCTTTCAATTATATCAGGTTTATTATCATTTTATGCTTTTGCTATTTACCCAAACACTATTTCTATGTCGCTTTTGACCTCCTTTAGTAAAAGTTTTTCACCCTCTAATAACATATCTAATATTTTTTAATGGTTTATTGATACACACATTCCAAGGCAGGACTAATGGCGTTAATCCACCTGGAATAACTGTCATTTCTGTGTTGCACCCTGTCAGCAATTTTTTCTCGTTATCTGTTGACGGGGACAGAACGTGGCCCAAACTAAAAGATTTTCTGTATTCTTTAAGACTCCAAGATGCTTGTGCCAAGTATTCCTTATTCACAATTTTGCGCCATTTTCGCGTAAATCCATTCTTTCTCATAAAAATAATAGTAAACACCAATTGGGAACCTACATTTCGGCATCATCTTTCTTGTAAAAATAACAACAGATTTTAATTTTGTACTGTCCAATAGGCAGGAAAACACAACAGGGAATTGAGATTTTCGAGATCTGTTGATTTTATGGGAACCATTTTTGATACTTCCACATCAGTTGTTTATCTTTTTTTTTTTTTCTTCTTTTATCTCTCATATGAAACAACACTGGGTTTTCATTCGTTTTTCCAATACTTGATTGTACCTTTTTTCCCTTCAAGATCAACAACACAGTTCTGGAAAATTACCAATTTATTGTCCAAGTCTTAAGGAAAAGAAAATGTTTTTTCTTGTAAAATTAAATCATTCTGTGCCTTAAATGTATTATACCAATTTAAAGGAGCCTTAAATTTTTATTTTCACTGCCGTTTGTTTCAGTTTTCTGTAAGACAAATAAATAAATGCTGTTTCTAATAACATTTCATCCATTCTGGTGAATTTCTAGGACCCAGTTCATGACACTTTTTCTTAGGATAGCTCATTTCCTTCATCCTTTATGCAGAGCATATTTATTCTTCGACATATTGACTAAGGCGGTTGCATTTTTCCTTCATTTTCACGGATGGAGCTTTCACCAACACCAAATATCCTCGATGCAGCACGATTTCTGTTTTCTTTTACAAATTGAATGACTTTGCATTGCGCGTTTGTTTCGTTTGGTGGGATTCATATTAGCTACTAAAAGGAACATTGATTTAACTGTATTTCAATATATTCAAATACAATTTCTTAGTTTTCCATGTTCTCTTCAAAGTCAAAATTTTCATCGTATTGGAAACGTGCTCTTTTATGCCAATTATTATCCCTCTTTTCATAAAAATCTAGTACAACATTCTTGTACAGATATTCATTGAATACAAACCACCTTATTGGCAAAATTATTTATTACCTCAATAATATATTTCCCTCGAACGCATATTGTTCCCCTTATCGCTTGTTACTTCAACATACCATTGCTCGAAAGACGGTAAAATCTTCCGAATGAAGGGTTTCAAAAGAAAGAGTCACATGTTACCATTTCATTTTCCCCCATAATGAAAAGGGTGCGTGCCATTCGGAGAATATATTTCAAATATATAGTAAGAAATTTTGCAGTTGAGGGAAGTAGTAAAAGAACTAGTAGAAATACTTCTTGCTTAATTTGATGATGCAAAATACCCTGCTCTATGCACAAGCAAAATGATAAATTGTCCTTTTTTTAATTAGTTCAATTTTCTTTAAGTTTTACGTATTATTATACATATATTCCATAACTACAGTTAACAACAAAAAGCCCAAAATTTTTGCTCCCATCTTTCACAAAAATAAAATTTATGTTTTAGTTTCCGAAGTTAAGTTTTGACGTGAAAAATTCGTTTTAAAAAATAATTCATTATTTCGGCATAGATTTCTTAGTTAAAAAAAATAGGAATTGAAAATCGGATCAACAAAATGAAACATTTGCTTTAAGTTTATCAAACTCGAATAAAATCTGAATCTAAATAAAATCCTTCTAAAAATGTTGATTCTTTCATTGGAATCAATATCCTGAGGGACATCGTTTGTCAACCGTCTCCCAAACGTAGCCTCCTTGATTCCTGGAAGATGCAGTCCCCGAGTCTGGCAGTTACCTTAAATCATCGTTAACAAAGCCCTTTTCTGGCCTTTGTGGGGTCGCTAATTGCCTAAGGGGAGATAATTAACTCTCCTTTTGTGCAAAAGCAGTTAGGCAGCTCCTTTGTGAGTTCCCCCTTCAACAAATAATTCAATTGTTCGCTATCTAAGAGTAGGCACTCCTTGGTGGACAGTATGGATGGTTAGATGCATGTTTGTTTATATTAACTCCTGCTTTAGTGTTTTATAGGGATGCGATGTTAACACTATGAAATAATATGAGAAAGAAAATAATCAATATATTATTTTTTTAAAAAAGATATGTTTAGATCCATTTTTTATTTTAATGGAGAAAAAAAAGGTACTCTGGTGACTTTTTGATCAAGACAATATTTAACCTTTGATTTGAGTATTTTTACTTATTGGGCATAATTCTAAATCCAAATTCTCTAATTTATTATACTCAATTATTTTATACTAGATGCAGGCGTTGATTGAAAATTATTTTTTATTCTAATTTTGAATTGATGGTCAATGTGCATACAAAAATGTATGTTTATGAAAGCTTTAAAATTTTTAAAAATAAGTAGAAATTTATTTGAGGTATAAAATAAAATAGTTGCATAATTCTAAGATAAACCTGTGATTTTCTTAAGAATGTTGAAATATGTTCTTCCGTTTTCAGTTTCAAATTTAAAATCGAATTTCGATAATTCCAAAAGATTCGATTTCTATTTGGAACAAAGTTCTGTTTCTAGCATAAAACGAAAAATGAGCAGAAAATTTGAGAAGGGATAGAATAAATTTCCCAAGTAAATTTATGTCCAACTAAAATATGTTATCCCATTTTCTCATAGTTCGAAACTTGGTGGGAGGGGGAATGAGAATTTTAAGCATAAATTATATTAATTTTATATATATATATATATATATATATATATACACTGCTGTTTGAAAAAAATGCAACGCCATGAAGGAATAATCAGAATTAAATGAACTTTGTAACAAATATCAATTATAGGATGTTAAGTAAAATAGGAAAGTTTCAGAGCCACCACGCATGCGGGGCGTGCCCAGCGCCCTCTGAACTGATGTCAAAAGCGTATAAATAGAGGGCTGTAGCGTGACGTTGAAAATAGTTAATGATTATTTGTTAGTGGCGAACTTTTAGTGAAACCTAAGTATGCCTCCACGACGAAATAAGCAGAAATTCCAAGAGTTTACAGGGTTTTGTACGGGGGAGGATTATCGGCCTTCGAGAAGGAAGATTTAACTGTCACGCAATAGGAGCTCGTATGCAGCGGAACAGTTCCACAGTGATGCGAATTTGGAAGCAGGGAACCGATGAGCACCGAACAACAGAAAAAACTGGCAGTGGACGACAGAAGGTGACGTCAGCGCGTGACAAGCGACACCTGCTCCGCATGGCGGTGAATGACCGTACAGCTTCATCCAGGCAGTTGGCAGC
>BMAV01017260.1:126657-166909 GCA_019973955.1 Trichonephila inaurata madagascariensis | reverse complement strand
TAAAATGACCATAACTCGGGGCTCTTCAGGCGGATGTCTTAATTTTTACTCAGGAACTATTCTTCCTGCCGAAACATTCAATATGAGGACTCAGGTGTCACATTCAGTTCACCCCATCTCCAGATGTAGTCTGCTCTCTCCATGTTATTGGTCCTATTGTCCCTGTGCGGGGTTGTTCAAATTTATTTAAATCGTGATTATCTCGGGTTTTGCTGGTTCGATTGAGAGAGAGAGAGAGAGACTTAAGGTTAGTATCGTTCAACTCTGCCTGTGACCGGCTTTTGTCTCTGCTCAAGATTTTTAGAAGGATTTTAATCTTGTTACGCCAAAGAAGTATAACTTCTTACGTGCGTACATAAGTACACGCACACTTTCTTTCTTTTTTTTTTAATAAAAACATTTTTTTTAAATTTCGCAATTGTTTTTTTTTTAAATACAGCGAAAACATTTGAACTGTATATTTAGATGTTATCAATTATAGTAAAACATAATTTTAGCGTATTTGATTGCATTTAAGATTATACATGAATTTTTAAATGAAATAAGGTTTAGCAGGAAAATTCACCCGGTCCCGTGTGTGCGTATACTCTCGGAACACGTGGGTTTGGGGAAACGCTTCTTTTACCTTTAACCGGTCTTAAAAGGGGATATACTAAGCATATGACACATAGGCATATCAATTTCACTAAAGAATTCCCAATACGTGATACAGAAACAATTCAGACAACATTCTATGTAAAAATGAAATTGATATTCATCAATTGCAGCAAAAGGACTGCAAAAAATAATCTTCCCTCTCAACAGCAAAAAGTCTATCGTTTATATGAGTGGCATATGAGACGACTCTTCCCCCGAAATCGAAAATATCATAAGAAGGATAAAAAAAATTCCATATATTTTCCCCTTAGGTCGAAATTCTTTTAACCCTCTGTTGTCTATATTGTATATCTTGCAGTATCTGCAACCCTCTTTATTTTAAGAAGGAAATATAAACCCTATAAATTAATAAATACAGAGTGGGGTGTGGGATCTTCCTTTTTTGAACATGTTGCTTGCTTGAATATTAACGTCGCACTGTTCAGCTATACGAGGGCTTTTGGCGATGGACCACGTAATTTTGAACCATGGTCAAGTGACGTGGACGACACCTGAGCTGGCACCCTCCTCCCTCTCCTAACTACCACACCACACCAACGGGAGGACGTTTCAGCTCTCGACAGATTTAACGTGCATCGCTGCCCTACACGGCGGGTCTTTAGTGATACTGGGCTCGAACTCGTGACAAGGCAAACCACGATACGATACCTATACCACTTTGCTACCGCGGCCACTTGAACATGTTGCAGTTATGTTCCTAGAAAAGGGAGGGGTTTGCTGGAAGGGGTGGAGCGGGATATTTGTGTTTCTGCCCGTCTCAGTCTCAAACATGTTTTGATCGAGTCAGCAGGGCGCTTTAGCAGTGGAGGTGTATTTCTCTAACGATCAGTTGGTGGTTGCATTGCAACGTGCCTTTTTTAGTCATTTTGATATTCCTCCCCGAAGTCATGTTCCTCCTGATCGGAAATGTGTTCTAATGTGGATGGATTCCTTTCGAGCAATGGTGAATGTCTCCAAAAAAAAGCACCTCCGAGGACCTTAGAAAACCAAAAAATGTGGAACGAGTTCGTGAGTCAATTCAGATCAGTATATGACAATGATCCAACAATTTTTGTTACCCATTGTGCAAAAAAGGGATCTTGATAACGTGTATTTACAAGTAGAAGGGGCCACAACCCACACCTCCAGGGTTTCCATGGGTGTTTAAGAGTAGCTTTCCTCCAATGACTGATCTCCCTGCCAGACGACGTAAATTGGCCGGCACACTCACCTGATTTATCACCCACTGATTACTTCCAGTGGACTTATTTCAAGTCCCTGGTTTACAAAAATTGCTCCAAAATCCTGGAAGACCTACAGAACATCCCAGCCGAAATCGACCATATCCCGGTCGATATGCTTGAAAAGGTAGCTCAAAGTTTTCGAAATCGGCAGCATCAATGAATTTATAATGGAGGGTGACATTTAACAGACAACAGACTTAAAATTGTGTAAATTCAAAAAATCCAATGTTTTGCTGTTGGGGGAAAATAACAATGAAGTCGAATGAAACATGTAGTGTGTTTTATTGCATTTTCAAAAAAAGAAGTTCCCACACTCTACCTTGTACTTGAAAAATAACAGTTTTGCTTCATAACAGAAGGAACAACATTTATACATTATTAAACAACGCATAGAATATCATTACAGCTGATGCCTCTTTTCTAATATTTCTAGTGTAAGCTAATTTTATTTCAATACGCTAAATAATACTTTCTCCTCCTTTTTTGTTTTTAATTAAGTTTCATTTAATTGAATTATATTTTTTTTTAAATTACTCTCCCTTTATAATTTTATTTATTTGTATTAAATTACAAAAAGAAATTGTTTTCTCTCTCTCTCTCTACATATATATATATGGACAGAGAGAGGAATACAAGGACAATTTTATATCAACACCAATTTATTTCGCACACATTTTAAAAATAATACCAAACATTCTCTTATTTCATTTACTACACCGCGTATAATAAATAAATACATCATAGAGAATGCATAAAGTCAGTAGTATAAGGTTAGTTATGAGTATTTTATTCAAATAAAGATAGATAATATTATTTTCTAATAATTTTATTTTCTAATAATTCTCCTGAAAACCCAACCTGAACAACATTTTAATAATTCACTTCTTGTCAAAATTATTTGCTATTTTTCTGTATATGTATTTTTTATTTTTCTTTATTTTCTTTCCAATCCCACCAAAACGTAATCAAAAACCTTCATTTCATATACATAAAGCCTCATACGAAAAAAAAAATATTCCCCACAAATGATGAAACATACATTCGTTTCTTTCAAATTACGTAATCAGAAAAACATTAGTGCTATTTATGCGACTGGTGCTTCCATTTCAAATAAATTCAAATTAAGTGTCTCCGTGGTATTTCAGTCATTTGTGAACAAGTGATTCATTGTTTGTTTGGCTTCAACAACAAAAAAATCCACCGAAAGAAAGAAAAACTAAAAAATCCTACATGCGACACAGAACAAAAACTAAAACTTCCACCACAAACGCTGCCAAAACACATACGAAGAAAGATGTTTGCTCATCGCTTTACGGCTGAAAGGAAGTTGTAAAGAATCGATAGTTGGATATTGTCCAGGATATTCTTCTTCTTCCTAGTTTATTGAGGTTACTAATAAAAAAAGAAATATATTCTCTATTATGTGCATGATCAAATGGATTAAAATTAAACTTCCCTGGCGATATGGTGACCGAAGACGATATTTGGCCTTGATGAATATCAGCGCCATTTTCTTCGATGATTGACAACCATGTCTGTTCCGAAGCGAGCGTTTGCCAAAATAACGGCTCAAATCTAAGAGATTTGCGGAGGTTTTAGAAGATGAACAATCAGAACGTTATTTTGTGCATATTTGTGAACGACCATCATTTCCCGAAGCATCCCATCAAATGAACGACGAACTTAATGGCCATAGCTATCTGAGGCCGTAATATAAATTACTTTCCTTATATGCATGTATGGCTATTTGGAATTTTAACACCTGGCAAGCGTTTTCTTAACCTCTCTGCTTGCCCATTTGTTTAAAATGCGTTACGGTGATCATCTTGCAATGGATTTTATGGCACTGATTTGGAATTGTTCTTACAGTCTTAAAATGGTTATGGCAATATTTTTTAAAATAATACTGTGAGATTTTGAAAAGAGATAGTTGAGCTTATCAAGCGAATTTTGATTTTATTGTTTTATTTATATGCACAGAATTATAAATATTCGTAGAAATTTTTCTGCTTGATTGGCAATGATAAAAAATGAATAAGTATTTTTAATGATGTTAAATTTTCCCCGTTACAAAATTTAAGAATAAATATGTTGATAGAAATCATTGAAAGTAATATTAATCTGGATAGTAAATTAAATACCGTAAAATTCGGCGTATAATGCGCACCCTTTCAAGCTGCAATTTTTAATTTTTAGGCATATTCCCCGTTAACACGCATTTACGCGCACCTTCTTTTTCAGAAGAAACATAAAATATAAGTGCGCAATGCTCTAATGTTTTGAAGTCATTTATTCGAGATATTATTCCAGGCTTTTGAAAAAATAGTGTATTTCTAGATCTACAACTCTTTGAGTTCTTAAGCAATATCATTTCTTTTAAATAAACTGTATTTAGATATTTGTAGAACTCTAATTTTTTTTCTCTCTCTATGTGCTCATTTTTTTTTTAAATTTATTTTTAAAGCTCTCATTTTTATACCCGGCGTTTAACATGCACCCGTAAGCTTCGATCATATTTTTTGCGTTCAAAGTGCGCGTTATACGCCAGATTCTACGGTATAAGAAATTTTAACTGAATTTCAAAAATTAATGAAGAGCTTTATAGAATACAATTTATTATTTTTACAATCTATAATTTTTTTTTTTTTTTATTTCTGTTAAAATAATAAAATTTAACTTTTTTTAGAAAATTATTTTTAAAAACTATACATTTTTTTTTTACTAGTATCATATTTCAAATTCTCAGTATTTTAAAAGTTTTAATGCAATTTTTCAAAAATGATTATTGGAAAAATCTGGCACAAAACCCATGTGCATTGAACAACGCCGGATTTTTTATTACGAAAAAAAGAGAAAAATAAAAGGGAATAATAAGTATTTATAGTTTTTTTTTTATATAAATTTTAAATCATTATCATTTCTGTATATGCTAATATTTTTTTTCTATAAAAAGATGTATAACATTTATTAAGTTATCAATACATCTTTGCATTGTCGTATTACATATACATATTCGTTTAATCCTAATGACTAGCATTCTAAAATTTAATTTGCTGTTGCACTCATAAGAAACTGAAACTGTCAAACTATAAGTTGAATCTGTAAAAAATTGCTTTATTTTACTTTTTAATAAAGCTCCACTTCTTCACACATCATCAGAATGTGATGAGTGCTTAAACTTAATTTTTAAAAGTCACAAGGTATTGTTTTTATTTCCATCAAAGTTGTTCAAAAGTTAAGAACTAATTTTTTTGTGGAAATATTTTTAGGTATTGCCATTTCCCCCCAAAAAATGTTCCTTTTTAAATTATTTTGCAAATTTACACTTGAATATTATTATTTTTATTTCATTTATTTTCTGATTTTTTTATATTTAAAGGGTACGTATAAAAAGATGTCGCCAAATACCGTGATATGCTGCCAATAATGGAAAACCGTTCCCAAACATATTAAAACACAACTATAATAATAACATGACAGTTTGACAACATTTTTTTTATTCGACGAGGTCTTTTAAAATGATTTAATGGGATCAATTTCATGTACTTCCAGCTAATCAGTTCATGCGCTTCGTTGTTGCTAACTTTTGATCTTTTCAGAAACATTCTCTTAAAAAATACAAGTTTATCGGCAACAATAATGCACTGGAAGATAAAATGCATTATATTTAAAAATGCATGCATAAAATAAGATTTTTTTTTTTAATTTTAAAATCTTTTGAAAAAATTTATTTTTTATAACGTTTGAACGTTTTTACCCAATAACAAAATTTTAAATTTTACCCAAGTTTTACAAATAGAACAACAGGTACAATTAGTAAGATGTCTGTTTTGAATTCAATGGAGAACACGTGTTTGTCTTTATCATGTGACCTCATGAACTGAGCCTATTGGTCGAATGTAAACTACGTGAGCATTTCTGAATTTCTTAGATGACACGAATATTTTTTAACAAAAATAAGTGTTACATCTCAATTATTCATCAAATTTCAATTTTTAGAGCATTCAATGAATTTTAAGAATTTAATTTAAGGGGATGTAGTATAATTAACCCTCTAACCGGTCTGCACGTAAAGTCTTGCCATTCTGGAGATGCTTCGAAAATGCACAGCACGTATTTTTTTGCCGTCCGGTAGGGTTCTCTAAAGCGGCTGAGCCGTAATTTTAAGAATGCGGCTCGGCCGCTTTTGGGAATCTTGCTGGAAGGCAGAAAAAGCATCTCTGGAATGACAGGATTTTACGTGCACACTGCTTGGAGGGTTAACACAAATTTTTTTTAATTTAATGATTTTTTTATTTTTCTTGGTTGTCGCCTATGTGTATGTATGATGTAAAACAGATTTTATACTCAAAATTTCATAAAAATCTAACCATTTAATTTTTTAAGGGAAAACCTGAAACTTATGATTTTAAAATGCTACTCATTTTACAAAAAATGACGTACATATGTGAAATTTGATTTACAAGTACTTCAAACTATGTATAACAGAAGTTGGAATGGGTTTTGCGATAACATGATTGGCATTCGTTCAATACTTCTTTTTATGAATGCTTATTGAAAAAATTCCTTAAAAAACATGTAAATTCTAAATTCAATTATTTTTTTTAAAAAATTATTGCTTTGATTGAAAAATGCATATCAAATTTGGTTCCATGTACTATTAGCAACAAGTGAAAAACATTTCCAAGTATTAGGCACTATAGAAAAAAAAAAGGATTAACATTTTAAATGAAGACAAACTGGTTATTTTTTTCTTTCCTAGATAAGTCGGTTTAAATTTTTTGTTGTCCATTGCATGTGAATAAAAAAAACGTAAAAGTTATCACAAGTCTGCGTTTTTTTAACTTAGAGCATTCAAATTTTGTGTGTTTGTAGAGAAAAGTATATAAAAAACAATTGAGGCTAAAATAAATTATGTTTGATTTTTTGACCGATTTTTGTCAATTGAATCGTACTGTGTCTTCTTAATTACATTTAACAACACAAACATATTAATTTTATATTTATGTATTTGTTGATAAAATATTATTCTATTTTTTAACAATGACTATTTTCTAAATAAATGTCTTCATTGTTAATCGATATTGCTGTTTTAACATTTTCTTTCAACATGTACATATTTATACAATGAAGGCAAAGCTATGCAAACTACTCTGTAAAATTCATCACCTGTTACAGTTATCCCTGCTTTCCATTTTCGAATCTTTCACTTGAAAGAATACATTAATAACACTGTTCGCACGCACAAAATACCCCTTTCACAATATCTTTCCAAATATATCCCGTTCCGTAGGGACTCCCGACGATAGATTTTCAGGTTGAACTCAATCTTTCCAAGAGCAGGGAATTTATTTTGTAAAGAAATTTCTTCGAATATGTTCGATCAGTATGAAAAGAAGTGAAGAGAGAACGAAAGAAAAAAAAAGAAAATTTACTCCGCAGAATCTTAGAAATCTTCTCCCGTGGGATTTTTCACGAAAAGAAGTCGAAACGAACCCTAAAGTAAACGAAGAAAGAAGAAAAAAAAGAAGAGAATGCCTTCGAAAAACTTTAAACAATTTCAAAAGTGAAGTACAAGAACAAAGAAGAAGAGTAAAAGACCCCAGAGTATACTTCGAACACGTGTCTCCTTTTTCATCGACGTGTGTCCAGATTGCTTGTTATGTATGGTATTTGTAGAAAATTGAGTATAAAAGACGTCTATCGAGTTTGCTGATAGAGGAAGAAACTTTTAAGAAAGGAAAAAAATTGTTGAAGAAACAACTGTATATCGAAATAACAGCCTAACAAATACATCTATTGAGCCTAGAAGCAGAATTTTTTGCTGGTAGAAGTCTAGGAAAAGAAAATAAATTTTTATTTAAATCTCCTTTTTCCCTTCTAGCTGAAAAGCAATGGCACCCACAGGATTATTGATTGTTACTTGTGTACAGTTTGCAACGTCTTAAATTGCTCTTTCAGGTTTTAGCAAATGCATCGCCTTGTCTCCAGTATTTCGATAAATGGTGAGATTCCAAAAAGCATCATTATATTAATTCTTCGCATACTAGGAATACTTTTTAAAATGTATGGAGTTTTTTCGTTTGTTTTTTAAAAAATTTGAAGATTTATGTTAACCATTTTTAAAAAAATTATTTAAACGTTGTCGAATAATGTTTATTAATCCTAAATATTAAAATTGTTATATTTAGTATAAATTTTTTAATTATATCAGTTTTAGTTTATTTTAGGGATTTTTTAATCATGTCTTTATCTACTCATATTAATTCCTGAATTTAGAATCTCAATAAACACAATATTGCATTCTAAATGTAGAAATCCAATAACTTAATCCAATAAATTTAGAAACGCGATGAAATAACACTGTAATTTCATCTCAGTTATTTTAGCAAATATATTCAAGAACTTCGCTATTTTTTTAACATGCTTTTATAAGCTTCACCTGTATGTAACGGAATCTTTGAACTCGATTTTTACCCTCTTTAAAAGTTCCAATTAATTCGAAATTTTGCACACTTGTTAAAGATCATTGACAATACAATAATTTCATAATTTTGTTCCATTGTCCTGATCAGGATCATCAGAATTAACGATTTCCCATTTCCAGATTAGGCAACTAAAAGATTAAATTATAACCCTAAAACGAAAACACCAATGGCTGTTCCAGATTCTAAAAAAAACTGCATTTAAGCTTAATTCATCGATGAATAAAAAAGAGTTTGAAAGACCAAAAAATAAATAAATAAACACGCTTTTATTGTAGATCGAACTAAAAAATAAAAAATAAATTATAGTTTTAAAAAAACTTAAAAAAAACGCTTTTAGAGTTAATCGAATTAAAAAGTAAAGAACAGCTCTTAAGCTAAGAATAAATTGACTAATAAAAAAATTAATGCCATTGTGGGAAAAGCGTGGGGTGCTTGATATCAATTGTCATAATTTCTTACTAGTTGTATTCCGAAATGCAGAGTTAGAGTAAAAATGTAGTACAAAGCACCGCACGCATTTACCACAATGACATTATTTTTTTTATTAATCATATTATTCTTATCTCTTAAGAACTATTCTTTACTTTTTAGTTCGATTAGCTATAAAAGCGTGGTTTTTAGTTTTCTTAAACTATAATTTATTTATTTCAAGCACACTGTGATGTTAAATGAAAATGATGGATGAATAGATTCATGCACACTGTTTCTAGTAGCCTCTTACTATACCCTATCAACTCGTTTCTTCTATCAACCCCCCATGTGATCCCTTCCTTCCCTTAAAGTTTTTTTCAATGATTCTGGTATACCTTGTACAACTTATATATGTGTGTGTGTGTGTGTAATGGTAAAACTTATTGTGTGACATAATTTGTCGTCGCGAGTGGTTGATTTAAACAATGGCGAACCAAAGGTAGGACGTGGTCGGTGGTGTGATTTCTTATGTTACGTGGCGAGTGGTAGAGTACTGTATTATCGAAGAGGCACTCATGTAAATCAATAATCCAGTTTATTCACATCTGGGAACACATAAGGATCAAGTAGGGACAGCATTACACATAACAAGAAGCAAACATCATGACACAAACACAGACAAAGACAAGCACAGAATGCGCAGCAGCCGGCTGGTTACATGATTGCAGAGAGGCGAGAGCAAAAGAGAAGAGCGTGCGATTTCCAGATCACGGTATTTATGGGCAACGGGACATCACGTGATTTTAAGAGTGGGATGGAGATAGTTTCATAAGTTCCCGGTAGGCGAGTAACCAATTAAAATAATTACATGGTTGTCCTGAAGGACTGGACATTAAGTAATGCAAGAGCTATTACAATTAAATTATTGGAGTTATTACATGTGTGTGTGTGTGTGTGTGTGTGTGTGTATGTGTGAGTGTTTCAAAACATACCAAAATCAAATAAAAAATTAATTTTCATATAAAGCCCTGCCCAGGTGATGATGAAATTTAGATATTGGAGCTCTTTTTCAGTAGTAAAAAGTCAAAGTAATTTTTATTAAAGATTAGTATATATTTTAATTCTTTTTAGCAAGTATTGGGATGGGGGGATACCTAATAAATAGTTACAAGAAAATAACATGGGGCACAAAAAACGGCTTCTTAAGTATTAAATTTTTTTAATAAAACTTACTGTCAAAAAATTACACTGCACGATAAAGCGGAAGACGGAAAAAGCTCTGATCACACAGACTGATTCGATATCCATGTATAAAAAAAAGCATCCATGTTATACAACTTTTTTTTAAATTTTATTCTTTTTTTTTACTTATTTTTTCATTTATGACATTATTAAACATAAATAGAGGTTTGTTAAGAAAAGTATCTCTTTTTCCATTCATTTTCGGTAGTTAGTTTAATAATGCTAGTACAAATAGTAATTTTCTTTTTAAAACCATTAAAATATATAAGAATAGAAAGAATATAAAATCTCTTATCTCACTTTATTATAAATAAATGCTATATTTATGCATAAAATACAAAAACATTTCATTCCAATTTGCGTTTTTCTAAACGAAGAATTCTCCTCTTTTAAAATTTCTTTCGAAGATTATTATAATAAAAGTATTTCTAAGACATTTTTCGTACGTAAAAGAAGTTAACTTAAAAAGTTGTCAAAGAACATTAGAAAGCTATTGTAAGAGATTTTATCTTTTTTTGCTGATAAAACCTATTCGTTATCTGATTGTGTTTATCTATCAAAATAGCAATTAAGTATTTATATTTTAAAAACTATTTTGTAGCAAATGCACGAAAAGAAATTATCAAATTGGAAGTTTTAACATTATTTGCTAGAAAAGAATTAAATTACTTTCTTATTTTTCCGTGTATGTATATATACTATTCTTAAATGAAATAATATTTAAGATTTTTTTTTATAGTTTTAAACGTTGAAGTGATGTCAAAGTTACAATGCAATAATACATTTTTATTTAATATGCATGAGATAAATTTTCAGAAATTGTTCTTATCTTAAGCCTAGGAAAATTACTTTTTTCACCTCACTTTCACTTTAAGCCCCCGTTAAAAAGAACAGAAAAGAGATCCAGATAATAAAAAAAAAGCGATTTTCAGAAATACTCTTTAGGCACTAATGCATATAATTAAAAATAATAGTCTCCTTCATAAAGAACACAAACGTAGATTTATGATATTAAGATTTAAGATGAGTGCTTTTAGATAAGGTTAATGTTCTGAAAGATAGAAAATTACGGCCCCTTAAGTGTAGCTGGTTTGAGGGTTAATCGATTATGAAAGATCAAGCTATATTTTTCAAGTAATTTTTTACTTTTATGAGAAATAATTTTTTTCTCTCATGTAACTAAGGCAGTTTCGTAAAACTGAAAATGTTTTATTTAATATTTATATTTGGAATCTAATTATATTTAAAAAAATATTAAGGTAACCGACTACGCTCGGAACCGTGATTTTAAAAAAAGGTGCATAAATGGATAATTTTCATGATATTTAGCGTCACTTATATTAGAATACATGTATAAAATTGTTTTAAGGACATTTTGACAAAAAAAATTATTTAAATACACTATTTTGGCAAAAAATTAACTTAGAATAACCTTTTTTCAAAATGTTCTCCTTTTGCGAAAAATACCTCTATTATAATAATATTTTCCCTGTCTATAGCTCAGACCTCTGTACAGAGGCTCAACTATGATTTTTGAAAAATTCACTTTATTTTTAGAGTTACAACCCGTTGAAATAATTATAGGCATTTTTTTCTTAAAATTTCTCTCCTTCGTCTTGTCGTAAAACATGGATAAACTCATTTCTAAGTTATATATTTTAAAATTTCTTGTTGAGCCACTGTATAGAGGTCTGATCTATATACAGGGAAAATATTATTATAATAAAAGTATTTTTCGCAAAAAGAGTGTATTTTGAAAATGGGTTATTCTATGTTTATTTTTTGTCAAAATATTGTACTTAAATAATTTTTTATTGCAATACTATTCTTAAAACAATTTTATATACATTTTCTAATCTAAGTGACACTAAATATCATAAATATTATCCATTTTTCCGCTTTTGCAAAATCATGGTTCCGAACGTAGTAGGATACCTTAAATGCTGAAATTATACAGAAAAAAAAATGTCTTGAAATTGTTTGTTTAGTGAAATTACCAATGGTTATTAATGTTTATATAAATGTTTGAGTATTGTTGGTCGTTGAGAATAACTGCACAGAACTTTCTTAGCTCTGTAGGGCTATAATCTACTATAGGTTATTGTGAATGGCGGAACAGAATTTCTATAACCCTGTGTTAGTTATAATATTAGACATTAAAAAACTGTATTATTGAAATGAATAAAAATATTTATTTTATAGATGAGGAAATTAAATTAATATAGAAAAAAATATTTTCTTACGACCTACAAAAAGTAACATTTGCGGCGATCAGTGAAATGTTAAGAAAATTTTAAATGAGTCAATATTTTATTATTATTTTATGTAAAGTGTACTACCAACCTTGGTAGTCCATCCAAGAACATTTGTTGAAGATTGGTAAAGTAAGCAGATCAGGTGTTTGTGTCTTGCAAAACCTGTCCGAAGAAAACAAAGCTAGTAAATCCACCATGTGTAACTTATTGCTTCGGCGCCACAATACAGAAGTATTCTTGGACAGTGGAGATGAAAAATGAGTCGTGTATGACAATAAGAAAAAGAAAAAGACAGTGGTTCTATCCCAATAGGCGGGGCAGTGTGTTTCATGGAGTATTCAAGGGGTAGTCCATTTTTTTAAAGAGCTGAAACCTGAACTGAGACCTTTACATTGAACAAGTGGGTCGATTAAATCAATTTTTAGTTGAAAAGTACCCAGAGACTGCCAACACAAGAGGTGTTTTTCTACAACACGATAATGCAAGACCGCACTGCGCAAGACGCAATCTGGAAAAAAATCATGGGAGTTATTGTTTACTCCACCATACTTGCCAGATATTGCTCCATTGAATTTTCATTTATTCCTCTCTCTACAACATTTTCTAAGAAGCAAAAAATTTGAAGATACAAATAATGTCTAAAGTATCTCTTTCTCTCCAGGTAATTTTTTTCTCAAAAACTAAACGATTTTTATCGATCCAGCATTCACAATTTGCACACTAGAGGACGAAAGGTTGTTGATAATGAAGTTGATTGTATCATTTATTAAAAACAAGTAATATAAAAAAAAATAGTTAGAGAGCAGAAGATGTTATTTTAAATTACGTTAATTTATATGTGGACTTCTCTTATCTTAAAACGATGAAATGTGTTGCCACATTATTTTATTAAGATGCTGGTAAAAATAAAGGATAAGTTGCTAAAAAACAATTAATTATAAAAACATTTTTTTCAAGTCAATTCCTACTTTGATCAACAAAGAAAAATTTTATTTTAGCTAATTTTTATTAAATAGTTACAATTAATATAAATATGTATATACATAGGACAGAATCACAACATTAAGTGGTCATTAATCTTTATTCATTATTATTAAAGTATTGCATTGTCATCCAAAACAATCGTGTATATAAATTTCATTTCAACTGAATACTTGAACACATGAGAAAAAAACCTTTTCAAGTTTTGACACAAGTCACCAAAAGGGTCGCTAAGTCGCCAAAAATGATGCCAACGTGGTTGTATTTGTAATTCTTTAAATAATTAATTTTAATCAATTAATATTTTTTAGTTATTTTTATATTATTGTATTGTCATCCAAAATAAACCTGTATATAAAATTTCAGCTCAATTGAACGCTTTAAAATGTATTTCATTAATGATTGAAAATTCCATCCAGATAAATATATAAATATAAATATATAGAGATTGTGAGCTAATAGTAGGAATTGAATAAAAACTTGGTAAAAATTCATTTGTTTTAATTTAATGTAGAAAAATGACATTACTTTCCAGTCCCCCTAATTAATAAAATAAAGAATGTGCTGTTTTTTGCATTTATCTGAAATACATGACCCTTATATATATGTATACTACAATTCCTCTTTCATTGTATTAGCTTTATATACTATTATGAGTTTATATATAATTTCTGTTAATAATATTCATCATATCTGTATTTGACTACTTTACTTCCCATCGAAAATATTAAAAAATAATATCTGAATTCTCATCAGAAGAAAATAGAGATAAAAAGCAAAATTAAATTTTGTGACTAAATCTCCCATACCCAAAGTTTAAAAATTAATTATTGGATTAAAAGTTTTCTTGCGGAAAAGAAGAATGATAAAATGTGTCAAAAGTTTTATCGGAATATAAACTAAACAAATGAGCCTTGAGAGAATTATTCTACCGTATTTAATCAAAAAACTTTATTGACAAGCTGCCATCTGGTCTATTTTTACTAAGAGCAGACTCGCGCCTGGTTTCTGTATAAATCGGAGCCAGGAAATTCAATCTTCTGAGTGGATACTAAGTGAAAATGTACATCGAAAGAACAGAACACTTCTTGGATAACTAATTAACCAATATTTACTGAACGAGCACGAGAAATCCAAATACACATTAGGCTGTAACAGATAAAGTAATCGAAGATAAAAATTCAAATTTGTCAATTATAAAAATATTTTGTAGATATATGTTTAAAAGTACAGGATATGATGGATCCTATTTTAAAACATCATATTATCGAAATTACTGTACATATTACAATAAGTGATACCTTAATGTAAGTTAATGTTAAGAGAAATATACAAAGTTTTTTTTCTATTACAAATGTTCGATGTGTGGCCATCTTATTACACGGCATACGTCCAATCTGTAATCAAGTTCGTGCCATACATTTTGTAGTATCACTCTTTCAATGGTTCGTAAGACTGCACAAATTTTTACTTGTAGTTCTGTGTTGTTTGTTATATCAATTTCAAATGATACGGCTTGAAATTTAGGTTTCTTCATCAAATTTGCCATACTCTTTTCTGGGACATTTCAAGTTCACAGGCGGACACTCTCGTAGACTTCCGTGGACTTCGAATAAAATTCTGCCTCACACTCTCCACTGCTACTTCCAAGGCTCTTGGCCTGTTGCTGCTTTTCTTCTTACACAAGCAGCCTGTTTATTTATTCATTTATCTTGGTGGAATTTTCAATCGTTAATAAAATACATTTTAAAGCTCTCAATTGAGATGAAATTTTATATACATGATTATTTTGGATGGCAATACAGTAATTTAATTAAATTAATAAAAATTAATTGATTAAAACTAATTATTTAAAGAATTACAAATACAGCCATGTTGGCATCATTTTTTTGGCGACTTGTATCAAAACTTGAAAAGGTTTTTTTCTCACATTTTAAAGCATTCAGTTGAACTGAAATTTTATATACACGATTGTTTTGGATGACAATACGATACTTTAATGATAATGAATAAAAACTAATTACCACTTAATGTTGTGATTCTGTCATGTATATACATATTTATATTAATTGTAACTATTTAATAAAAAATAGCTTAACTAAAAATTTTCCTTGTTGATCTAAGTAGGAATTGACTTAATTTTTTTTTATATTACTTGTTTTAAATTAATGATACCATCACAAGATGCTCTTGTTGGATGGTACAGCGATTTCTAAGCCCAAGTTCCACCGAAACAACGGAAAAACTCTTACATACCATAAAACACAAAAACCCTTCATTATCATTGGCGCCATGTTTGGATTTCAATCACAGTGATCTTGAATGTGCCGTTGATCATTGCGACTGGGGGGGCAGAACTTGGTATATTTCTCTTTGCATTCATGTATCGCTTATTGTAATAAATGCAGTAGTTTCAAAAATATGAATTTTTGAAATCGGCCCCATCATTCGTACTCACTCTTTATCACATGGACAGCAAAGGTAAAATTGTAGTTAATAGATAAATGTTGACAATATTTTGTTTTCATGAAAATGTTTTTCATACAATTGGATATTTTTGTGTATAAAACGAAGCAATGTTTATCTATGTGCTTAACATTTTCCTTAAGTCTCGGTCTCTTTAAAGTCTCTTTAAGTTAAATAAATAAAATTTAAATTAATATTTAAATATGTGTTCACGTTTTCAGTGTGAGATATATGGAAATTAAAAGAGAAGAGAAATTAAAGAAAAAAAAAATGCATTAGTTATACATGGAAATTTTCATAGATAAAACCCAAATAGTCAACTGCTTTCTAGTTTGAAGAATAAATTATCAGAGAATTACTTAATTCAAAAGTTCGAAATTGAATTGTAATAATTAATAGAGAAAAAGTTTTTGGAGAAAATTATAGAGAGACGCTGTTAATTTACGGAACATTTAATAAAATACTTTGTAAAACAATTGTTAATATAGATAAGTCAAAAGCGAAATTAATAATTAATTTCTGTGAGAAAAAATTATTCGAATATAAAATAAAAACCATCTCTTGGAACAGCATTTTATGGTTTTGAAAAAAATATCTCTCAACTTTTTAACCAGACAGAATCTAATAACTGAAAGTTGGTTGATCCTTTATATCGTTATTCCACATATTTTCACTGTAATGTAAATAATTATTAACATTAAAAACTAATTTAACTCCAATTTTTTTCTTAGCATTGCAAAAGAAGTTTTAAAGAACAAAAATATATTAGAAATTCACTGGCATCTATGATTTTAAATGTGAGCTTTAGATTTCAAAATAATACTTTTGTTGTCATAAAACTGTTATGGAGCTTCCCAACATTTGTTCACAATTTAAAAGAAATACCGATATAGTTAATCCACAATTAAAAGCAGGAGAAAAATCGTTCTAAGCGAAAATTAAATATAGTATTCTACATTCAAAAACGAAGAAGTCGGTTCCGGTGACCTAGAGGTAGCGTGCCCTCTTCGTAAAGCCCAAGGTTGCTTATCTGGAAGCAAAAATCGTAGGCTCGCATGCCATATGATTATGCGGCATGTAAAAGATCCCTAGGGTATCAACTTAGCTCTGATACTCTCGGCAGAATTAAATCATGGCAATATATTCAGCATCCAATGAGAGCTTTAATTGAATTAATTCAAGCGTCCAAATTTGGTAGCGAGATTTGTCACTAAATGGTGCCATCACTGAGATGGATCTCACATTTGGGGACTTCCCGTGTCTACAAAACCTTAATTGTTAATATGCAACCCATTGAAAACAAAATTAGGAACAAAGATGTTTTGATAGAGTCCCTAATATATATAAAAATAACAGCCTAATTAAAACCATTTGTGAAATCATTAAAAAGTGCAAACATTTTTTTTTTCAAACAAAATAATATTTTTTTTCTGCTCTTAGAATGAAAAAAAGGTTTGCATGCCAACATAATAGACAAGACGACAGTGTGGCGAAAGAATCCAGGCATTTGGCGAAAAGCTAGATATTGCTACACGTCGTACAGTGCAGGTATTTTAAAATGCTCGTCACGTTTCGCAGTAAACAACGATATCTATACGTGTATTGACTCCAAAGGCATTTAGTATTAAACTTCTGTAGCTATAGGGTTTATGTCATAAATATAAAAGAGATTCAAAATTCTAGACATGCGATAAAAAATGTATGCTGTTTAGAAGTTAAAATATATAATGGGTTTTTTTTTAATGTAACATGCGCATTAATAATAATTATTCGGTAAACATAATCATTAAAGTGGTGTACTAAAATATTAACTTAATAAATTAAAAGTGTACGGAGCATATTATATTAAAACAAAATGAGAAAATTGTAATATGATGCTAAAAAAGCAATAAATATGTTATAAATAAAGCAATTTACGATTTAAACATTTATAATGCGATTATAGAAAAATTGTTAATAAAAAATCGAGTTGACCTTTGAAAATGGCAAAAACATAAGTTCAAAATAACCGTAAAGGGTTTTGAATATATGAATGATTGATTGATTATTAACGTCGCACTGTTTAGCTACACGAGGGCTTTTGGCGACGGACCACGTAATTTTGAACCATGGTCAAGTGACGTGGACGACACCTGAGCTGGCACCCCCTCTCCTAACTACCACACCACACCAACGGGAGGACGTTTCAGTTCTCGACAGACTTAACGTGCATCGCTGCCCTACACGGCGGGTCTTTAGTGGTATTGGGCTCGAACTCATGACAAGGCAAGCCACGGTCCGATACCTATACCACTCGGCTACCGCGGCCACTTTAAATTTGTGAAAGAATAATTTAAATAAATCTAAGAACATACATGAAAATCGTACCCTAAAATTAAGAACACATTATATGATATTTCAAAGTTCTTAAATCAGTATTCACATAATAATATATTACTCTCTCACTCTCTCCATATATATATATGTATACATTTATATAAGTATACTGGGCATCAAAATTACCTGCGGTGATTGGTATCCCCCAATATGGCGCCGCATTAAAAAGAGATACCAGCTTTCGGTGTGAATGTACTAGGTAGATTAATGAGTTCTGTTAATAACTGTTCATACTCTGCCATTTTAAATAAAAAACATTTATATATAGAAATATATATATGTGCAGGTCTTTTTTTAGCACAAAACTTTTTTTAAGTGGTTTTGAAATAACACGGTACACGAATTTAAGGATTTTTTTTTTAGCACGAATTTTTTTGTTCTTTCATGAATCTTTGGATGAGGATGATTTGAATGAATTTGTAATAGTTTACGATAATTAAAAAGTGAATGCTGGTGAAGTTTAGCTATTAACAGCTGATTTAATTCGCCAGAGCTTAAAATTTGCTACAAGTATGGAACATTGTATTGCTCATAAGAGCATAGAGCATGCATTAAAATTGTCACGTAAATTTATGTAGCAGGATATCAAAAATCGCTTATAACTGAAGCAGCAACAAAAACCACTAAGGGCTATTAAAAATAAACGAAATTCTTCATTTGAACCAAAACCAACATTTGTGTTAGACATTTCTGACACGTCTACTGATGATAGCATTTTTGATCCAGTTCGTAGTAAACGTGCACGCTTGTTATCAAGTAGCAATGAACAGTTGCTCTAGTCCAGGGGTGGTCAACCCAAATGACCTTGGAGTGAAAATTTAAAACAGACTGATATATTATTATTGTTTTTCATGTATACAAGCATAGGTAATATAATAATAATAATGCAATGATCAATTAATGTTTATTTAATTAGTGAGATATCTGTTTCTCAACTCTTTCACTTAGTTTTTGAAAGTCGATCTCAATGCATGTGTATTTGCGTATCGTAATTGATTCTGCAGATTTTCATGCGTTAAGTTTGAGCACGATTTATGTTTGATAAATTTTAGTTTAGAAAAAAAAGAGATTCACTGTAACAGAAGCAAGTGATAAAATAATAACAGTTATGGGATTTTTTTTAGAATAAATAAATAAAAACTCATTAAACAAAAAATATTGTACAAAATAGTCGAATTTTTCAAATTGTAAATAATCTCGTGGGCCGCAAAATTATTCAAGGCGGGCCGCGGATTGAACACCCCTGCTCTAGTCAATAGTTTTATTCCTAATTTCAGTTTGAATTTTTATATGTTGTATGCAATAAAGAGTTATAATTTTTACGGACTTAATTTGTTAGACTTTACTGTACGCAAATTTTAATTTTTATTAAAATTAAATAAAAATTAATTTTTTTATCTTATAAATATGTAACATGGATTTGATTATTACTTTTTTGCACGTGTTTTTTTGAGGGGAACATATTAAGAGATATTTCATAGTATACGATTTCTTATAAAAGTGGAACATATCTCCAATCTTACCGTTAAATACATCCGTGTTGAATGCATTTTTCACGTCATTTGCTTGCACGGTTTTCTAAGGTACGTATCTATCGTGTAAAAAGAGAGTATGTCTGTGTGCGTGCGTGCATATACATATACATATATATAGGTATATGTATCCTAAAATTTGTCTTTTATTGAATATCTCTAAATATATTTGGGACAAACTCTTTATAAGCACTCAACAATACAGAAGTCTTCAAAAAGTTTGATTTAATACATAATTTGAAAGTTTGCGGCATTAACTTAACTCAGTTACGTGGCTATGACGAGATCAAAATCAGCTCTAATTTCAGTACAATGTATTCTTATTTAAGAAATAACTATGAAAAAGATTCTTTCATACTCTATTTCCGTCCTTATTAGTCTTTGGATACGAAACTTTCTGAAAGAAAATTACTTGATAAGAAAACCATAGGTTTTAAATGTAGATATATGTTCTCATGAAACATGAATATATATATAATTAACAATATGTAACACATTTATACAATGTAAGTATATATGCAATACAATATGTTTAATATTCAAAAGAATACAAATTTTTTTGTTCTTGTTTACAAACTAGTATACAAATATAAAACTAGCACTTTATTTTCAAAGCTTGGATAAAATCAAATTTATTTAAACTATTAACATTTAGTCTCTTAAAATTTAAATATTGCAAAAGAATTCAGTTAAATACTAATTAGCACTGATGAAGAATACTGCCACAGCCTGTATAACAGACTTCATTTTTCTCTTAATTTTTGTGCAATATTTTATTCATTGCAACAGAGGGGTTAGAATTGTTTAAAGGCACTACACATTTATCAAACGATTTTCATCTCAATAAAAGAGATGTTTTAAGAAAGGCAGCTAGAGTACATATGAGATCATCCTTTTTAATCATTTATTTATTTTTTTCTTTTGGAAAGTGGAGACTTCCTAGAAGAGTTCAGAAATTTTTTACATAAGATTTTTGTTTGCATTTGTTTCGTCAGAACATTTTACCATTGATACATTTTTCAAAATGATAATATAAAGGATTTTTTTGTAGATTTTTATATTGACTTTTTGCTTGTGTTGTCATTACTATAGGTATCCCGTTTGATTTACTTATAGACAACAGGTTAGCATTTCCCCATTTTAATTTGATTAATAGTGTAATATAAAGATGAAAAACATCTTTTTATTTGCTTGCTGTAAAACATCAAATACCTTAGATGTATTTTCTTCACTTATTATGCAATCTATGGTTAGAGTTTACTTAAAAAAGAATGAATATTGTTTCAAAAATAAGCTAAAAATCTGGAAACAGTTAAATTCGTCGATCTTCGTTTGCCATTTTGAGCCTTATGTCCCAGAAAAAAGGGATGATATGAAAAATATAAATACCAAAAAAAAAAAAAAAAAAACAACAAAAAAAAAAAAAACTACCACTCAAAAAAATACATTTATTAATATCTTTTACATGTTATTCTGAAATTTCTGATGAAATAATTCGATAGTTATTTCGAAACTCATAAAGCTATATAATGAAAGAGTTATTAAGTATGTTCTGAAAATTAAACATTATTCTTAAATTCTTTCTAATATTATACTGATAAAGTTATTAATAATTAAACAAGATACTTATATTGTAGGAATAATAACGAATATTGTCAATCTTTCGTTATAGCATATACTGTTTTAGGAATATATGCATGTATTCCTAAAACACATTTATTGATATTTTCATAAGTGAAGTAAAAATTTATAAACATAAGTTATTGCACTATATTTATATGGATAATTTATGAAATAGATTATTTAAAAATAAAAACATTGTAAAACTAAATGATAGAAATTTTTATCCATCGGGAATTCATTCGTTTTTTTTTTTTTGTTTTTGTTTTTTTTTTGAGACTCTAGGTAGACTCCTTGTGTGCCGACAAGTATAACACAAGGCTTACAAACGTAAGTCAATACTCAAACAATAGTGATAGGAAGTTACATGTAGAAGGAAATATTCACAAATGGGAACCAAAAGAGGGGAAAAAAGTGAATACAGATACAACAAATACAGAAAAAAAATACAAGATTGCTCACATGTGAACGGAGATAATCAAAAATTAAAATTATACAATGAGGAAGATAAGAATTAACAAATTTTTATATAAATTTAACATTTTTCAGTTCCGATTAATTTTAAAATATATACACTTTTTTCAAAAGGTCGAGAAATTGATTAAAGTTAATTAAAACAAATAATAATTTGTTTCAAGCTGTATGTTTAAAAATATATATTTATGAGGCAGAGAGATTTTCTGCTCGAATGTATTATTTTTAGGAATGAAAGATGTATTCCACTTATTTTATACTTTAAATATTATTTAAATTTTTTGTGTTACATGCATGTTGTCTATTATTCTGATGAGGAAACACTTTATTTCTTAACGCTTATGCCTAGTTTTAATATTAAGGATTTAAAAACTCTAATATTAAATTCAATAAGATACAAGTAATTTTATTTAAGGAACTAAAGTATAACCAGATAACAAAAATACATCTTTCTGTACGTTGAATAAATAGAATACACACTGTGTGTATTCTACGTTTTAAAGAAGGATTTCGAACTATGTATTTTTCAAGAATAATAATTTGTAACATTCTTAGGCTTATTTCAGTGATTATGTCATCTTTTGAAAGTTAAATAACGTTATTTTTGTATTGAATTTTCTATCTTTTGAAAACCATCAAAGAGAAGCATTCCAACTTAATGATGAAATCGATTATAAGCTATTGTACTCTTAGAAACTTCATTAATCATTCAGGCACTTTGAGACGGGGAATTTTAAAAGCATTGAAAGCAAGTAATTAAATAATGGGCATGAACATACGCTGAGTTGATTTTTAAATAATTTAATTATGCAGTTGTCAGGCAATATTTATTTTCATTTTATAAAACTGTGAATTTTTATTCTTTTAAAGAAAAAGTGAAATTTAACTATTCAGCAAAAGCACAAAATGCACTCTTCATCTATTTAATAAAAAAAGATGAAAACGCTACTATTGAAGACATAATGATTACAAATTTGAAAGTGCTACTATTGAAGACATAATGATTACAAATTTGAAAATGCAACTATTGAATACATATTGATTATGAATTTCAAAGGAAAATTGAAAATGAAATGTTGGCTTTCTCTTATATGTTTGTTCAGACATGTTTCTTTATTGAAACAGAATACAGATAGAATACAAAAATGAATATATTGAATGATAATACTAAGATGAAAATATTTAAAGGCGCTTTGTGCATTCATTAAGGATAAAAAGAAATTTATTCATCTAAATTCAGTATTGAATGAAAAGACATCTAAACTTTTTATTTCATTTAAAAAAATGCAAAGTTTTGGTTAAAAAAAATAATGAAAAATAACCATAGGAAAAAAATTTACAAGTATATTTCTTTTTTATAAAATTTGCTTCATTTAATAGATTCCTTTAAAGGATTTAACATTTCAATAACTTTAGAAAAGCGTATTTGACTTCAAATTTAAATAACAGAAAAAGTAAGTTCTCCTTAAAAAATTTCAATATTTCACTAATGAATGCGTTGCTATACATTAACACCATATTTCATGATGGTGGGGAAAAAATATCTAAAAAACTAAAAACTCGAGAAAAAAAATCATTTGAAAAAAACAACAAGTTTTTTCAAACAACTTTGAAAAGTTTTTGAAACATAAAAAATAAATTGCAGTCAAAGTTTTAATAAGCATCTGTAACTTTATAAAAAAAATAAGTTTAACTTTAAAATATTAGAAATCTTCACAATAGTTGTTATTCTATAATCAATCATATTTCTTTCAAACATAAAAAAGTCTTCGACTTTCTTTCATCTACTTCTAATAAAGTACCTTTTTATAAAAAACTCACTTTTTTTTCCTCATAATTTCCCAAACTTTTTCATATTTATCAATCATAAATGACACAAATTCCATTGAAAGATCAGGTTATGAAATAATTATTTAACATGCATTTAAAATAAAATTATATCTTAAATATTTGAAACTGACTTGACAATAAGTGAAAAAAAGTTTTTTTTTAATTTAACGGTTATAAGCTTTTTTTTTATGTTACAACAGTTAAATTTCTCCCTTTTAAAATAAAGTCATGTAAATGTAACTAAAATATTTTAAATCCAAATTATTATTCATTTCAAGTTATTCTTTAAAATACAACTCACATAAAAAACAACTTCTTATGATAAGAAATTTTTTATCAGGAACTTTTGAGTTTCAATATAAGTCACAGGCTAAATAATAAAAGATAAGAAAGTAGAAATCATGACTTTCAAGTACTTTAAATGCCAAAAAATATCACATGATAACTATATTTTAAAAGTTCTAATGATTATTTCAGCTGTAACATATCAAAAAAGAGTTGTTTCCATTTTAAAAACAATCCTCATTATATAGATCTCACAAATTACTTTTGTACAGAACGTATAAAGAGTTTTAACATGTTCAACGAACTGACATTTTATAAAATAGAGCTTAATTACTAGTAAAAGTAATTACTAATACTTTTTAAACAGCATTTGTTTATTTTTGAATTCTTGTCTCTATGATAGATCGAATACAGATAAAATTACTTCATAAAACATATCCAGCCTGAATTAATATTTATATGCACATCTTTTTTAAAAAATTCGTGGAATGAAATCTGAGATTTTAAAATGAAAAATAATAAGTAATAACTTTAATGTTTCCGGTACCAAATTTCATATCGAAGAATACTAATTTCTAAAAAGCTATCAAATGAATACCACATTCATTGTAAAAAGGTATTATAGGAAAAGCTACCAATATTTCGGTAAATAACGTGTGTATAAAAATTTTTATAGCTCATCAAATTTTTACTTTTTTTCTGCAATTACAAAATTTTCCTTTTTTGATTGGCAACAATAAAAAACAATTCAGTATCGAGGAAGAAGATGAAATAACTTATCAAATTAGCATTATGGGAAAAAACAAAATAATGAATCAATATGGAAATACTGAATGTATTTTTACATCAGGAAAAAAAATTTCATGTACGCGAATATCTGAATTCTATTAAATTATACAGTTTTCTGTCAGATAATTAAGTCAATATTTGTTATATTGTCTTGGAACATTTTTTCTTCCTATTCAAAACAGTGTTCAGTATATAAATTATATTCTTCAACATTAGTTAAAAACAGCTTTGGTTTGAACTATAATGCGCCTTTGATTTCTAATTAAGCAATTCCTTTAAGAAACAACAAACAACAAGAAACAAGCATGCTCTACTTAAATATCTTTTCAATCAAACCATGAATATAACTAAAATATCCTGTTAAATTTTATTTGTTAAAAAACTTCATTCTAATGGAATCTAGATATTGGTAAATGTCTATATTTATCTAAAATTCGTTCTCTTATCTCGTCATCACCCAACACAACATAAAAACCCACATCCACTAAGTGACTGAATACAAACTTCCACTCTTTTCCTTAAGAATAATTCCAGCGATTATTCTTCTAAGCCAAGCATCTCATCCTCATCGCCAACTTTCCCTTACAAAGCTCCCAGATAACGCCTTTTATTGAGTTCTTCTGTTGGACTGGATTAGTAAGGCAATCATGGAAGGAGAGAAATACAAGAACATTGATAATAACATCACACACTACGGTAAGATATGGTAAAGGAATATCTGAGAATTGTCTGGGGAGTCTTTCTGAATTCTCTCGAAGGGATAAGATCTCTACTTCCACAGTACAGAGTCAATTTCGAAGAGGGTTCGCTTCATTATCTTTTTGTCCACTATGCACCATTTCTGAAGAGTATCTGCTGCCAATATCAATTGACTTACATGCATATAACAATTCATTCTTCAATGGAAGAAGTTTCGGAAGAAGTGTGGATTTTGATTTATCTGAGGGATCAGCCGAAAGCATGCGTATAATTTAAAGTCTTTAAATTATCCGCACTATTTTATATGTGTTGAAAATAATTATATATCAACACATATATAATAATATGTTTGTAAAGGGGTCAAAATATTTGCGAATTATTTTTATTTGTAAAACTTGCTTTATTTTTTTAAATTCGAGGAAAATATGTTAGTTTTATATTTCCTTTCTCCATCACTCTTGAATTTTTGTATAACTTTTATTTTTAAAATTAACTTTAGTTTTCACATAAGCTGATTTATTATAATGCTTTTCACATGTTACAGTTTCTGGGTCTCCAACATCTATGTTTTAACCCCTTAAGTGCTGTGGGCGTGTATACACGTCCTTCTTAGCTAGTACGTTTAGTGCCCTGGACTTGTATACTCGTCCTTCCAAAAAATGACTTTTTTTATTGTGCTGCTGTGTTTAAAACTCGTCCCCCGCTTTGGAATACAATAAAACTACATTGACAACGTTTGCAAAGAATTTACTTATTTCGAAGAAAAGGTGGGGAAGGAATTTGAAAAGCTTTTGGAAGGTAAAATTCATTGCTAAGTAGTTTTAATTTTTTCGTTTGAGTGTGCTCTTTTCTAACGATCATGTGCTCTCATTTTCGCTTGCATTAGCACAAGGAAAAATATACGCCGTGAATCAAGCAGTCATTGCGCTGAGTATGACGTTGTTTGTATTCAACTTTGTTTCAGAATATATCACACAACAGATAAGTTATAATTATTTTTATTATTATATTGTAACTCTGGACATTATTTTTTGTGTTTTCATTTTCTTATTAAAGTAAACAATTTTTTTAGGTTAAAAAACACGTGCCTCCTGTTTCCCCCCAATAAACCGCATAACAACACGCGTGTGTGTGTGTGGGGGGGGAGATTTTGTAGCTTTCCCTTGATACTTAAGGAGTTAAAAGAACAAGCAATGAACCAGTATAGTTATCGATGTAAATAATCTTTGAATTCACTCTACTCGTATATCTGATTATATTTCAATTTAAAAGAACTTAATAAATGAAATTTGTATCCAATTTCGTTAAGAATGAATTTGCTTTATGTATGGATAAATTTAATTATGTTTTTCACTATTTCTTTCAATGCTATTGTTATTTTCTTACTTTTTGTTTGTTATTAAAAATATAGCTATTTTTATAACAAATTTTGGTCCAGAAAATTTTCAGAATCCTAGTACAATAAAATAGAGCAGATATAATTAAAAGATAAATAATTTTAAGCTATGATATAGTTCTCAATTTTAATAATAAATGATTAAATTTATATTAAATGCATTTAGTTAAATTTATATAAATTTAAGAGATTTTTTTTGTAAGAATTTCATTTAATTTCCTTTATAATGTTTAACCGCTTAAAAGTTTCATTTTTTTCCAGAATTCGATCCAGGAAATGTCACATTTTTTATTGCATTTTTTATGAATTTCACAATTTTAAGCAAGAAAATACTATTAAAATTAATAGTTTTAATAGTTTTCAGCACTTGCGATAACTTTGTAACTTTAATAAAAATAATATTATTTTCCCTGTAAGTTTGTTATTTTTTCTACATGAATGCTTAACAGAGAAGCTACACTCAAGGTTGTAAATATAAAAAAGGACAATAACTTTACAGCTTTTTTATAATATTTATTTAACATCTTTCACTGTATGACTATTGCCATCTATACAACTAATCTGATAACAAAAAATTGAAAATATTCGGGGGAAACTGTACTAACGATAGAGAAACAAGTACAGGCAAAGCAGTAGATGCCTGAACATAGTGCCCGTACGGCCGAAAAAGAGAGGAGGTTAAATAAATATAACATGAAACCTTTTCAATTTACACTAACAATAGAAAAACTTGAACAAAAAATTAATAAAAATCTTACTCAATTTATAATTCAAAACAAAGACTCCTAATACTGTTTGACTTAAAATTAAGAGATTATGAATCTTGAACATTACTTATATTATAATATGTTGAGATCATGTGATATTGCTCATCATTTCACTGCAATACGCATGGATGAATTTATTTTATAGCTAAATATTTCTATGAAACGTATGAATTTTTTTATTTAAATCAAGAGCTTAATTTTTATAAGTAGGGGTTTCAAAAAGTCAGGCAATAAAATTTCTGATGGGTGTGAAAATTACCCATATGACTAAAACGCCCTCTGACGATAACGAAGAAGATCACAACATTCAAACGGTGCCGGTAGATGGAGCGAGTTCTCCAGTAACATCTCAGTTAGAAGATGGCTGCGTTGACGGAAACATGGACAGCTATTTTAATAAGACACGATTTTCGAGTTTAAAGAATTATTCTGCTGCTAAAATCCATCAGCAATTGGTAGAAGCATACGGTACAAGTGTTATAACGCGGAGACAGGCGTGGTCCTAGGACACGGAATTTGACAAAAGTATAATAGATGTGAGAGATGAAGAAAGAACGTTTTCGGTGGAAGGCATTGGAGCACCCTCCTTGCATTCCAGACCTAGTACCAAGTGATTCCCACAATTAGGAGATCAGCACTTCAGAACCAATGCTGAGATTCAGCAAGCCGTCTTGACGTGGTTGCACAACCTTGACTTTGATTTCTATGATGCTAGTTCGACTGTACCGATGGATCCAATGCCTCTGTAAGTATAGTGAGTATGTTGAGAAGTAATATGTATCTGACCTTTTCCTACATTGTATCGATTTTTTTTTATTTCCTGAATAAACATTTACTTTGAATGGGCTTGTTACCTTAATTTTTGAAAGCTCTGTATTGCTTGTGAATAGAAACAAACACATGCTATATAGTTGAAGTTTACCTCGATCCTTCAAAAATAATATACAATTAATAAAAGAAAACTTTTATTTTATTAAATTGTATTTAATTACATTATTTTGTAATAAATCCGAATTATATCAATCGAATAAAAATAGTTACACGAAACACACACATAATTTAATTAGGTAACATAAGCTATGGTTTGAAGTATAAGTTAAACATATTCATCATGTGACGTCTCTCGCGTCTTTCTGTTAACATAACTCCTATGTTCTTTGACGGCCACGATTAATGGCAAAACTTTTCCAACCCAATACCAAGAAGATAAACGATCATAATATGTAAATGAGATATACTATAAAAGGATAGGAGCTTTGATGATAAGATATAGCGTGGCAAGCCTAGATATAGCGTGGCAAGCCTAGATATAGCGCGGCAGGCTCAGAGATAGTATTGTGGAAGCATTCTGATCGATAGCGTGACAAAGCTTAGTGTGAATCTAACAGATCAAGATTTAGCAGTCCGATAGTTTTGGGAAAGAATAGAAGCCTAAGATAAAGAAGTTGGATTCATCGTTTATAAAGTTTATAGATACCATTTTCTAGGTAAAGGAACCAGAACTGAAAAAGGTAATATTAAATATAAGTAATTAGATGCATAGGATTATTAATGATAATTGAGATAAAGGATCTAGTTGCGTGATCTGACTTGAATACGTGATTTAATTTGGGCTTGCCTCTCACTTTAATTAAAATTGTCAAATTAGAATTTAAGTAATATAAGTTAATCTTAATAAAAGTTGTATTAAGAATTATTATGTCTCATCATTTTGATAATCCCACACCTCTAGCTTACGCGGAACCGGCACGACATGGTCATCACAGGATGGCTATGTCGCAATCATTTAACATTAGAATTCAAAATTTATGGTTAAAACTGGGTTAAATGGGGTTCAAAATTTATGGGTAAATGACACTCGATTATGTGCTTATTATTAAACATATTCACTTTACGAATTGTGTTAAAAAATTTTAATGATATTTACAAAATGCAAAGAAATTCTGTCACAAATGTTTTGTATTAGTAGAAAAGCTCTTTCATAATAGTTAATTATTTGAGCATATTCTAAAGAAAAAAATGTATTTCTGCATGTATTTCTGATGCTATTTATCTCACATTTCTCAGTTTGAGAACAGTTCTGAAACTACCAATAGTAATCAAGCAAAACATATACGTGTACGTAGAAAAATATACATTTTTCACCATTTTTCACTGTCTGGCATATTAGATTCTAACAAAGTATTAAATAAAAGGTTACCGAAATTCACAAATCCTTTTTTTTTTTAATTCCTTACATAGTTTCTCAACGTCAGCTAATGAATTTGGTTTGATCGATATCAGATTAAATCTCCGAAACTCCAAAGAAAGAGACTTCTTAGAAGAGAGAAAAATTAGAACTCTTAGATTTGATAGATGAAAGGCAAACTAAAGTTGAAAACTTTCATTTAAACAATAAATTATACACACAATAATTGCATTTTTTATCGTAAAAGTGCTTTTCCTTCACATCTCCTACAATATTACCCAAAATAGTTTCAGGAATAAATAAATCATACTTCCTTCTGGTTCAAAGTAGCTGAAAATCTGTGGTATTTCCTGAAAAATTCAAGGAATTTTCTGAACTCTAAGAAGGAAAATAAAACATTTTGATTTTATCTTTATACTTTGTGTAAGTTTGCATCATTAGTTATTAATGTTTCTTTATTCAGAAGTTGATAAAATTGCAATCATGAATGTTATAAGTTATTTCTTCTTAGTTTTAAATAACAAATGACTGGAAATTTTAGAGCCGATATATTTTAGGATTAAAAAACTGAAAGTGAGAGAAACCCATTTATCACTTATTCCCAAAAAATGTGCATTGTAATTTCAGATATTCTTTATAGTTATTAATATATTTCTTAATTACCTGGCAAAAATGAGTGATAAATAACTAATTTTGAATTAAAAGGAAAACTGACTAATCCGATACTAAAATAAGATTTAGTGACTTTTAACCCCAATATAATTTCGAATATTATTTATTTTTAAATATTGTGCTAATTCAACTTATTATATAAAAAGTGGCAATTATATTTACATAATCATTGTTATATATTTTGAGGATTATTGAATGTTATCTTCAGAACCGTGTTTATCATTCCTTGAAAAATCCCTAAAATTTTAGACTTTTTAAGAATTAAAAAATATTAAATTTCGAAATACAATCGAACCCCTATATTTCGAATTTTTCTACATAGCGAACTTTTTCCCGAAAACAAGAACATTTCCCAATTTTCTTCGTAAAATAACTTCCCTATAGCGAAGAGCATTTTCTATATAACGAACATTTTTTTTCTTGAGATTCAATTTTTTTTCTCCCTATTTTTAAAGTAATTCTGGACATTTCAAGTTATTCTCTCTTTTAACACATTTTGTGGTGGTCATAAAACTTGAACTGGTTTTATTAGATGTCTAACTCGCCAAGAGCAATAAAATTCCGCGGGTTTCATGCAAGAAGTGCAATCTAAGACCCCATTGTCCATTTCACTGCAATATATTTTTGATATCCCCTCATATCCTCAGTGGAGTTGTCTCATATACTCGTGTCCGTTCATTTGTAGTGTTGATCAGTCGTACTGGTAGCTTCGTTTCTTGTAGCTCGAAAATGTAAAAACGTAAGTGCTTGAGGATCAAAGAAAAACATTTAATTCTTCAGGAAGTGGATGAAGGCGTTAAGAAAGTTACCTTGCAGTTTTTCTTTCTTTTTTTTATGGGTAAGATATATAAAATAAATGTATATTAATTTGCAAAAAAGGTGTGAATAATTAATTTAGTTTTAGTACATAATGTTTATGAATTTAAAATTTGTTTTATGCGGTTTATAAAGAAAATTAAAAGATGAACCTCTATACAACGAATTTTCTATATAACGAACTTTTTTTCGGGATTTCGTTACTTAGAGGTCCGAGAGTATATACAAAATAATGCTCGTAAATAAAAATTTTAAATTCCTTTTTTTCCTCAATTTTATTCGAATTCTGTTTTTATATATAAAAATGTCATTTAGAATAAAACTGAAGTTATCCATCCAACTATTACTTAGATTTAACTACTACTCTTACTTAAGTTTTAATACCTTTAAAAAGTATTGAAAATGTCTTTTTTTAAGAAATAAATGGTACGTATAAAAAGTTGAACTTTTTATATTATTCAGATTCCGATGCTTCACTCAAAAAAAACGAACCACTAAAATAGAATACCTCAATAAACACAAAACTAAGCCAATTTGAACCTTTTGATTTCATTATCTTAACAAAAGCAGAATTATAATTTTAAAAAAATTCCACATCTTGAAATCGTTTCAGATATTTTTTTAACAACCTAACTAGGTATACAAACAAAATTTTATTCTTTTTTGCTACTTGAGACTACACAATTACTCACGAATTATAAAAGTATCGATAATTTTTAATTTATTTATTTTGCTTTTTCTTGTGTTTTCTTGTTCTCATATTTCAGATCTAATAATCAATTAGTTTTTTGAAATATTTGAATTGTTCTGAGCTCAGGTTTTAGTTTCGGTTTTCTTTTAAAGATTTTTTTCATTCTTAAATCTAATTAAATAAAAATATTTTTGAGAGAAATAAGCTCTTTTAGTGTGAAATAGTTATTAACTTCAATTTTCTTCACAAGAATCTTTTTTTTTTTTGTTAATCATCTCCTGTTGAGAAAATGCCTCTGTCAATAGGCTCCCAGGTTGCTATGAGAAATAATATCTTGAAGACATGGAATACTACTGAAAATGTGATGTATCTATAATTAAAGCCATCCCTAATTTGATACTACAATTAGATTTCAGAGAATACAAGTATTGCAGATAAAACTGAATATTTCCATGATGTACTTTAACTACATTATAGAAAACATATATATGTATATTATAGTACTATTTAAAAGTTTCGCAACAAAAACTCAAATTTGCTTAACTAAACCAATTTAAAATTAAAAAAAATTAAATTTTATGTATAAACCTCGTGATTTTTTTAACTTAAGTTAGTATCCTTATTATTTTGTACACATAAATGCTTTGCGTTTCAAAACCTTTGTAAAACTTTACAACAAACTTTAATGTTTTTATCTGATTTTCCATTTTGATGATATTAGTGTTTTCTATTCCCTTAACCTTTTTTCTGTTCTAGATAAGAGTCTTGAAATTTTTTGCAGATAATTTAATATATATGTTCTATAAAATTTATTATGGATTTAAGTCTGACATGGCTGGTTATTTTTTTTAAAAAATTTTAAAGTCAATATTTAAAAAAATTTCGTGTTTTTTCCACGTTTAGTTATAAAAATATTATTAAAAATCAACAAGAAAACGGATTTTCAATTCCATATTAATTTTTGTTTCCAACAATCTAAGAAACATAATTAAAATAATTTAAAAAATTCAAAAAATTGTGTATTTTATAACGGTTTAAAAAATTTTCAAGTATTCTTAATTTTTTTAAAATTGAAAGAAAATGGCTTGCCAAACTAACTTTTCACTTTCAGAATTAACTTCAAAATATAAAAGTAAAATAAAACATAAATTACTTTTACTATTACTGTCTCAAAAAAATATATGGAAAAGGGTACAGTGCAATCTTAACAAAGAACTTTTCTTTCAAAAAAATTAATGTTTCTACAATCAAATCTCAAACAATTATTGAGCTGTGTATTAAAAATGAACTCTCATATTTTTTTTTAAAAAACACTTGAAAATAAAATTTTCTGAAAATTCCATCTGAATTTGAAAGTTTCGTAAATAACTACGTACGAGATTTTTTTAAAAAATCAGAGATAATGCTTTCTTATATGCGTTTATAAAAAAAACACATTGCAAAATTTTTAAAAATCTCGAAAGAGCAAAAGAACTAAAAACAGCTTTTCTGTGTACGTAGATTAAGGGAATTAACTTCCGTAATATTATATACTGGCTGTCATTTTCAGGATCTACCTTATAAATCCTATATAATAACGGCATTTTTCACTAAACAACGAAAAAAAAATACTTCCTAACTTAAGAGTTTATCTTAGTCGCGAACAGCTGTAAGCTTATTTTTTCCTGTGAATTAACTTTCAATAAAAGAAGAAAAAAAAATAACATTTTTTTTCCTCCCTTTTTCCCAGGAAAGTTCGAAAAATATCTTAAGATATTTTTCTACCACGTGTGCAAACAAAAGCTTTCATTCGGAACAAAGTGAATAGAAAAGAAAAGAATAAATAAAAAAAAGTTCGAAAGAAAAAGAAAAAGCGGGAAAAAAAGAAACTTAATCCTGTTTTGGTGTGGGTCCAGTAACGTTGAAAAAAAGTAGATTTTCATGATGCCATTCTTTAGTTGATGATAGCAAAAATAAGTTGTATGTCTCAAGAGTTTGGTAAATATCTATCCACTCCTAAAATTTCAAAAGGGTGGGATGAATGATAGGTTGTCCTAGAAAAGTTCTGAAAAATAGTGCTTTAGCGTTTTGTGAATGCGGCGACGCTGTCTTCGAGTTTGGCAGAAGATTCTGTTTGGGGATCTTTTTTGAGAAATACAAAGATATCGAGTGAAAATAAAGTTAAGGTTCCCGTGGAGTACATTTTCACAAGAATATATTCTCCAGAAATATTCATTGAATGCAAAATTCATGAGGGAGATATGGATACCACTTTATTCTATCTCACGACAGCATATACATAAAAATATACATTTTTAAGATTTGGAACTAGCTGTCAAGAGTTCAACATTTGTCTTATAACGCTTGTTATTAAAGTTAGTGCACGAACCAATGTGTGTAGTAATACTTTCAGGTGTTCTTTCCTTTATGCTATTCATAAAATTTCATTATTTTTTTGCGAAATGTAATGATGGTTCATTTTAATTCTCAGATAAAATAAAACTCTTTAAGGTATCCAACTACCCTAAAATCACGATTTTTTTCAAAAATTGACAAATTTTGTTTATGATTTTGTTTTATAGGCTATCATATTAGCTTAGTAAAAAAAACCAAGTTTTTTATTTTCCATTCACTAAAACAAAAATTGCAAGTGTTATAGTAAAAGCAGATGCCATAACTTTACACAAAATATCAAACTTTAAAATGCGTTTTACTCGAAATGTTTTTGTTTTTTTTACGAAAAGTTCAAATGGGGACAGCGATTGCTCAAAAAGTTTTGAAAATAATTTGCTGAAATTTTCTGTGTATGTTCTGTATAACAGTAGAAGAATTTTGACCTTCAGATTTATCAATCACTGTTTTATTTCAAAATTTACACTCCTTTACATGAATATAATCACTGTCTTTTTAAGCAATTTCATATAATCACTAAGATAAGGTACTCTAGTCTTTGTAAAAATTTAAATGTCTCTTATCCTGAAGGTCATTTCAAACATGAATAATAAAGTAACACATCAAAATTGAAAAATTGAGAATATTCTCATAAAAATTTTGTACAGAGAGGGCCCCGTTTGTGTAATTTTTTGTACATTTTTACCATTCTTTTTCCCATTTTAATAATAATAAATTTTGTTTCTGCTTTTAATTTTCGGATTTTTTCCTTAAAATATACTAAATAAATCTAAAAACGACAAAAAAAAATCCCCATATTTCTATTTTTTCATAAAAAAGTTGTCGCAAGTAGTCGGATACCTTAAATCAGGGTTTCTCAAACTGTGGGGCGTGCCCCTCTAGGGAGGGCTGATACACCTACATGGAGGGCGCGCGCAAATAGAAAAGTCGAAAGTCAAAGATTATTGAAAAATATTATTAATTTACAATAAGGAAGCAAAGTTAAATACGTTCTGAAGTAATAAAAATCAAAATACATGTTTACAGTGATGTTATACATTTATAAATGTAAGTACTGCACAATGTATTTGATAATTTATTTAGCAATACTAAGTTAAAAACAAGTTTTATAATTACCAGTGACCTCAGTGGCGTAACAAAGAATATCAGGGCCCGTTGCAAGGTCAGGTTTTGGGCCCCAAGGCATACTTAGCGTCAGTCAGGCTCTGGGCACCCTAGAATCTTGCCCCCCGCGGTGAAGTGGTTGCGGGGGTGTACGTTATGCTACTGAGTGAAGTCATGGGATTGTAATATATAAAATTAAAAGCAAACTTTAAAACATCTTGATAATTTTTACGGTTTATAATTAAAGTCGTATTGTAGCTTTACCGCGTCAAAGTACATTATTATTGCATTTAATACATTATTATTGTATGGAGAGAGGGGGGACGTGAGGAAAATTATGATTCAAAATTGGGTCGCAAATATTGAAAGTTTGAGAAGCATTGCTTTAGATTATAATGAACAACTTTTTCATGATTTAATTTTGAATTTTTCTAAGGATATCTAAGGATAGTATATAAAATCTTAGATGATCATATCAAATGTGTAGAATGACAGTACAGTAATACCACAACTTACGCTTATCTGGAGTTAAGTAATTTTCAAACATCATCGATTCGTATTTTGTCTGAGCACTATACAATTCGATTACTTATTCCTCACTTCTTGCTTAGCAAATCTACATGTTTAAGTGCATCGCTAGAGAGGAATCGACGCTTAGCAATAGTAATTTATTTTGCTATATTTATTTCTAATTTACGAAGTGTGAGTTTGTTATTACATGTTATAGTAGTTACCATGTTATAGTAAGTAGGTACATCGTGTTTGCTATACGTATTATATCTACGTAGATTTGAGAGACGCTGTGTCAGTCAGACGAAGTAGAACCCAGAAATGGAGTCTTTAGACCCAGTTCAGTCAGAATTTCGAATGATGATTGGGAATTTGACTGGTCTTAGTTTAAGGTATTCGTCAGGTTTAAAATCACCATTTTCATAAAAAAATCTAAATTTATTTTATAGTCTATTTTTGTAGCCTGTTTAATAAGCTTTCTAAAACTATAGTACTTTTAATACTGAGTCAGTTAGAAAAAAAGTTATAGCAGTTTTTGTTTGAGGTAGAAAGCCCAAATCGAAACCGGAAGCGTGAGTTTTAGGTTAATTTTCACCGGCAAAATGAGGTTTTTATACATTTAAAATATTTTAACGGATTCTTTTTATGTTAAGTAAACTTTATTTCACTTTATAAATGTTTTAATAAATATATTTTGCTTTAAAATAGGCAACAGTTAACTGGTTGCAATGTTGGTTTTGATTTAAACGAGTTGCTATCTTTTAATCATTTGTGTTCAAAACTAGATTTCTTTATAATTTTTTTATTAGTACTTTTATATAGAGTTATAGTTATTTTAATTAAATTAAAGTGCCAAAAACAAGATCAACGAGGCCAAAAAAGAGGAGATTTCCGGAGAGCAGTATTTGTTGGGGAAACGTCAATATAAATATCAACGAATCTTCCAAATTTAGTCATTAATTCTATTAAAAAGCCTTATAAGGAACTTTGCGATCAAAGTCTCCTAAGAAAATGTCTTAACGGGAAAGCTCAGAACTGCAATGAAAGTCTTAATAATGCCGTGTGGAGTATAATCCCGAAAGACAAAGAAATTGTTTCTGAACCCAGTCGAACACCTTAATTGGAAAATGGTTACAAATTTTAGAAAATTTATCAAAAAGAGCATATTTTTTCTATAAAACAAGGATGAAAAAATTATCAACATGCTACAAGGAGATTTTAAGGGAGAAAAAAAAATCTTTGAATTGGCAGACTACTTTGTTAGATTTTGGGATACCCCTTCTACGTAAAAATAACTTCAGTTTGCGATTTTGTATTTGTGTTTATTTCGTTTTTTTTTCTAAACTACTATTATTTTTTGTTTGTATCCGACCCCAACTAAAAATAAATTCTATGTATTTATATGCGAAATCATACTCCACCTTACGTGAATTCGACTTCCGTAGTTATCACGTAAGTTCGGGGTATTACTGTACTAGAATGCTTTTCTCGGCAAAATGTTGATTTCATAGTTTTCGAAACCAACTGAAGAGTGGAATGGCAGCTGTACATATTCATTGTAAATATCAAGATTTTTATATACAGTGAGTGATCGGTTAACGAACATAATCCGTTCCAAGACTATGTTCGTTAACCGATCATCGATTCACCATAGACTTCTATGTGAAATCAATTACTTCGTTCTGGAGACCCTAAAAATTAAATTTTAAAAAATGTTTAATTTCTTAGTAAGTTTATTAAAAAATAATACATACATATAGTCTTGAATATTAATCAGTTCTTTTCATTTTTTGCTTATGGGGCGTTGAAGAACATGTCCAATGTCGATTGCTTTTCTCTCTTTTTCAGGATTTTCCGGAAGTAATTAATAGCATTGTCGTTGTAAAGATCACCAACCCTACTGACATCAGCTTGGTTTGGGTACCATTCTAAGACCATTGCTCTGACATCCTCCCACTTTTTCAACAGATCTTTAATGGCAGATGTCGGCATTGGTCCTCTTTCGTCTTCGTCTTGCTCAGAAGGAGACACATTTCGCTGTGTTTCTTGGTGTTCTTCATTCAAAATTTCTTGGAGTTCTTCTGTTGTCAGTTTATCTTCATGTCCCATTATGAGCTCTTCTATGTCATCCTCGTTCACCTCCAATTCCAGATCTCTAGCAGTCGTCAAAATTTCATCCATAATTTCAGGGGTGTCTCCCTGATCACCTCCGAATATGTGTTCGTTGTCCAAACACAAAAATCTTTCTTGAAAGTGTTCGTTATCCGAACACAAAAATCTTCCGTGAAAGTGTTCGTTAACCGATTTGTTCGTAAACCGATCTGTTCGTTAACCGATCACCCACTGTATATATTTCATTGTATATATTTTTTAAATGCTTCGTAAAAATTATAAGAGCCAAGCCTTAGATTAAACATATTCTGTACAACTGTTCAGTCTTATCGAAAAATACAAATAAAAAATTTTGTGTTTTAACATGAAAATATGCTTTCGTATCTCACTTTATTAATTAAATTTTAGAATTTTAAATGTGTTGATTTTTTTAAAAATTCTTCTCTTCAGTATATTTTTTCCTGATTTGTTTCCAAAGTAAACTTTTATTTTAGTTATTTTATTTTTGACAATTTGAGTGCACTCTTTTTTTTTTCTCACCGAAGTTTCTTGTTCAAATGAACAAAGAGTTACAAAAACTGTAATTTCTATTGTATTTTAATCTGTAACCTAAAAAAATTGTTACCTGAACAAATGCATGCATTCTTCAATATTCACAAAGCAAATATAATGAAAATCATCAAAATTAAATTAAAGTCATAATTAAGAAATATGGCAGTTATATTTCTTTCCAGTAAATAGTTCTAATATAAATATTCCCAATACTATTGTATGTTTGAACTTCTTTTTTGGTAAGACATTAATACATATTTTTTTAAGGAGACGGGAAACACAAAAAAGCTATAAATTTATACAAAAAAAAATTATAGAATAAATAGTATGAAAGCAAATATATAGCATTAGTATCAAACATTGCTTAAACGTGATTATTTTTCTATCGTCTTTTTATGTTGAGTAATCTTGTATTTTTAAAGGCTTTCTGTTTTATTTAAAAAGAAGTTTTCTTAGAAAAGAAGCAATTTAAATTTTACTTAAAAGGCTACAATATCTTACATTAATGTTTCACCGTGTATGAAAAAACACATATACGAGACATTATTTATTTCAATTGTTTCTTTGAATTTCAGGTGAAATTTATTTTGAATGTACGTTTCGAATAACATAGAACTGCAAACCGTTTTTCTTGTACTATTAATAATACAGCTCAGAAATGCACGAATCACATTTTTAATTTAATGTTTAGGTATGAGTAGGAGTTTTTAAAAGCATTAGTTTTCCATTTTAAATTTCAAGGATATATTTAAACATAAATGAATAAAAACAAAATTTGTAATAACTCGAAGAATTATAAGTATTTCTAAAAGTCATTCCTGCATGATATTAATGAAACTGTGTTTTACGTAATTAATTTTTGAATAATAATTGTAAATCAATATTTTCGTTTAAAATGCTTATGTTCGTTTTAAATATTCGTTATTTCTACTGAACTTTGAAGTATATAACTTCGAATATTAAGGCAACTAGATAGGTTTTTTTCCTAAAGCAATGAAGATGTATAACGATACAATTCTTTTTTCATTAAAGTATTTCATGCAGAATCTCTTAAATTGTTAAATAGGGTCATTTTTAAATGTGTTTTTATAACACACTTTTTTATAAGTTTCACTTGTATGCAACGGAATCTTTGAACTCGATTTTTACCCACTTTAAAAGGTCAGATTAATTCGAAATTTGCACACTTGTCAAGGACCGATGGCAATACAATAATCCAGTGCTCTGATCAGGATCATCAAGAATAACGATTTTCAGATTAGGTGACTAATTCCAGAAACCATTTCCAGATTCGGCGACTTATTGCATATACCACTTTCAGATTTGGCGACTATTCCAAATATCATTTCCAGATTTGGAGACATAAAAGCGTGGAGTGCTTTGTACTACATTTTTATACTAACCCAGCATTTCGGAATAGAACTGGTAATAAATTATAACAATTGATATAGAGCACCCCACGTTTTTACCCCAATGACATTAATTTTCTCGTTAATCATTTTATTCTTATATTAAGAATTACTTTTTTTACTTTTTAGTTAGATTGACTATAAAAGCATGTTTTTTAGTTTTTTTAAACAATCATTTATTATATATTAACATTATATCTTCATTGATAATTTTCTCTTTTTTTTTTTTTTTTTGTTTAGTAAATAATAATGTAGCACATTTATTTCTCCTTAAATCTAATGGCTCAATTTTCTATAAGTAAATGTTAGTTCCACT
>BMAV01017260.1:83850-122160 GCA_019973955.1 Trichonephila inaurata madagascariensis | reverse complement strand
GCGGGTCTTCAGTGGTATTGGGCTCGAACTCATGACATGCCTGCCATGGTCCGATACCTTAACCACTGGGCTACCGCAGCCCCCCAAATTATCACAGAGCGCGCCGAAAAGGGCATGTGCAACTTGAATTCGATGAAGATGTTTAAAGAGACAGAGTCGTGTCCAGCAGCCAGACGAAACTCGGTAACTGCTTTACGTCTTAGCTACATGGGAAGATCTTTAATATTATTCAAATAGATCTTATTGGAATTTCTCTCTGTGTATTGAGTTGAAGTGAGATCATGCATCTTTTTCTAACCAAAGTTGTAGATCATTTAGCCGCAAATCGTTACCAGGGAGCACTACGGAGAGGTTGGTAAAATCATACATATCATCCTCTCTCTCAGAATTTTTTTCTTCATCTATTTCAGAACATATAGCTCAACTATATTAGTTATTCCTTCCAATAATTTCTATTTGAATAAATTCATGATGAGGCGTGTTGGGTATCAGGAATTTTTTTTATCTGAATCATTATTTAGATCAGGTGTGTCCAACCCGCGGCCCGCCTTGAATAATTTTACGGCCCTCGAGATTCTTTACAACTTTTCAAAATTTGATTATTTTGTACAAATTTTTTGTTTCAAGAGTTTTTTTTTTGTAAAAAATAAATCCCATAACTGTTATTTTATCACGTTGCTTCTCTGTTACTGCGAATTTATTTTTTTTTCTAAATTGAAATTTATCAAGTATAAATTGTGCTCAAACTTAACGCACGAAAATCTGCAACATCAATTACGATACGCAAATACGCATGCATTGAGATCGACTTGCAAAAACTAAGTGAAAGAATTGAGAAACAGATATCTCACTAATTGAATAAATGAAACATTATTTGATTATTGCATTACTATTATTATACTATCTATGTTTGTATACATGAAAAACAATAATAATATCAGTCTGTTTTAAGTTTTCCCTCCTACAAATGTTTGTAATGGATCCAAATCTGATATAGATATATATTTTTATACGCGGCCCGCGGGATTGTAAAGTTCTTTCGAAGTGGCCCGCGAGTACATTTGGTTTGGCCACCCCTAATTTAGATGGGCGATGTAATATTGATGTTATTGACGAGGTAGTCCGGTGTTCATTATTAATCCTCTTTATTGTGCATGTAGATACACGCAAGTATACACATCTTAAGCAACACTTAATACAGAAAACACACAGCACTAAAGGCCACACGCATTACATAGTGACTAAGACAAAAGAGAAGGATATTACAGAGTGTCGGTGTTTTTTATAAGGCGGCAACAGGAAGTCTTGGAATCCGTGCAATGTCCATGGACGGGGGGCTATGATTGGTGGAAAGATATCGTTCGATAGATTCTGATGTAATCTTAATTTAAAAACGCAAGATGTGTTAATTTTCAAGAGATACGGTTATACAATTATCCCTTTATGTGGATAAGCTAGTTAATTATTTATGCGCGAGTGTTGAAGGCCAGGACCATTACATATTAAAAAGTTGTTTAGTTAGACTCGAATAGAATTATTGCATACACGTGTCTGAAAACTTTCAGAAATGAGTTTTATTATGTATTAATTCTTTTCGAATTCAAGTTATTCATTTTATCTTACAAAGTTTTTGGATAACGAACGTCCTCCTTTTTTGCAAATCGTATCTATTTTTTTGCGGTTTTTATACTGTGTTTTAAGGAACATATCTCCCTTCTAAAGAGACAGTAAGATATGCATATATAGATAACAATACATATAAAGGTAGCAGCCAAGAAAGTGAGCTTGATTGCACGCGAATCCTTTTCTCTTCTACTGTTTAATTTTATATTTTCTCTTGTTTTGATCAATTTCCTTTTTTCCTCTTCAAAATTGTGATCTAAGACATTAATCGACAATTGACTAAAACTATAATTTTGTCCATTTTACTTATTTATTTCAGATGAAAAGGAGCCTTTTCTGAAATGCCGATATCTCGTGATTTTCATGGGTTTTCTAGTCAATTTCCAAATCAATTGCTACCGTCTGAATACCAGCATTAGTATAGTTGCAATGGTAAACAATTCCATAGCTACTTCAAATGAATCCATTGACCTCGCCTCCGTGTCATGTCCTTCGAACGAAGGAGAATCAAAACACAATTTCACGAAAGAAGTAAGTCCTTTTAGATACGATTAACGATATGCTGAATTACTCGCATCATATACAGTCGGACCTCGATTTAACGAACCCCGATTTAATGTATTTCGTGATTTAACGAATTTTTCTCTTTCCCCCATTAAAAATGAAAGCAACACCCCATTTGATGAATAATAAACCCCGAATTAGCGAATTATTTCAACAGCGCCAATTTTTTATTAGTTTGTATTAGAAAGAATTGGATTTTTATTAATTTTTTAAATGACATATCCTTTTTGTACAGAACAGAAATATTTTTCTTGAAAGCAGCACATTTTGTCGGGAAAGGATGCCGATCATTATTAGAGTTTACAGAAGTAGATGAGTCATAAGTGTAAGCTATCGTGTGAGTTTTGAATACGACAGGAAATTCCTTTCTTATCTCATCCCACTTCCCAAAGCAGAGTACATTTTAACGATTATGTTACATTTGATAGCAATTCTGATGCAGAAAATGACAATGAAACTTCTGTTACAACTGTTACATTCTCTAATGCTTGGAAACTGAAAACATGCCTTATGCGGGCAGGATGTAACTGACGGAGCATTTTCTCTGCAAAAAAGTCGAAAACTAATTCTTTCGAATTAGGAATCAAAAAGATTGTTAGACATCTATTAGGCAGTATTTTAAAATTTCTAATTAATTATAACTGGTGAATGATAATTCGCTAATTGTATTTTTAGCAGTCGAATAAGTAATGTGTAACTTCTAACAATGGATATTTTTTGTGTAGATGCTTATCGTAGAATTTCCAAAAAGTAAGAGCAACACATTTGAACTTAGTTTGAACCCCGATTTAAGGAACAAAATGTTCATTCCCGAATAATTCGTTAAATCGTATTCAACTGTATTTACATATTTTTTATAGAAATGGTTTTTGGAGTGCACGAGTATATGTCACCGTTAAAGTGTTAAATCCTTTATTTCATAGAATGACTAGGTATTTCATGAAATAACTTAACAAGTCAGTTAACGTGTATAAAACTATTGAATTCTACGATTTACCTAGGTATTCAAACGAATAACGAATACTTGATCGTTAAAGTATGAAGTGCGGCTGTCGGGAAAATTCTTTGAACTGGTTCTAGCTGCTTTTAGTCAGTTTTGAACAGCAATAATAACCTTGCTGTAATAAATAATGAAAAGTAAAATAAAGGTATTTCATAAAATTTAAATTAATATTCTCTCATATTTTTGTTTGAAAAAATTTAAACAATATTTTTATGAAGCATTAGTTCTTCCCAGCATGTATTTTTTAAAAATAATATTTAAACATAACTGTTTTTGCAACATATATTTTTTTTCCCTTTCTGTTTAACTAATGTTCGTAATATGAGCAATAATAAATTATATCATCTGATTTTCCTTATTATTTATCAATTAATCATTCACAATAGTGATAAAAATGTATTTTTCGAAAGATTTTAGCTATTTGTGATCAATTAATTTATAAAATTATTTTGAATTTGCCTATTTTTCAGTTTAATGATCTATCATTAGCTATTTCATAGAATAACTAGTTATTGCATAGAATAACTAGGTAAAGTGTGAAATTTTTCGTCTATTATATACTTTAACTGACTTGTCTAGTTATTTCATGAAATACCTAGTTATTCTAGGAAATAACTGAATTATATACTTTAAAAGTAACATATATATGGAATATTTTAAAAACGATGACTTATTTTTAATATTAGTGTCATTTTAGAAGTAAGTGAATATTGCTGGTTGTTGACACTGTTCTTTAAAGGACAGGTACAAGCGATGAGAATGACATTGGAGCTGCAGCTTGCTTAATTTTTATATTCCACCAAACGAAAAGTTTAAGAACTAATTTCATTTAGTACAGTGCTTCTAAAACTTTGAATACGAGCGACCCAATTTTCAATCATAATTTTCATCACGCCCCCCTCCATACAATAACAATGAATTCATTTAAAAAATATCGTACTTTGATGCTAGAGCTACAATATGTGACTTTAACTGTTAATCGTACAAATTATCAAGATAGGTATTAAATTTTGTGTATAATTTTGTATATGATAAGCCCATGGGAGTCGGTAGAAATTATTAGTTTTGTTAACTTAGTATTGATAAATTAATTATCAAATACATTGTGCAGTACAGATGCATTTATAAGTATAGATTATATCAATGTATTTACTTTTATTATGTCAGAATGTATTTTGTTTTGCTTCCATTCAGTAAATTTGCAATTTTTTTTTAATCTTTTATTTTCGACTTTTTGATATGCTTGCTCCTCCCTTGTAAGATGATCACGTCCCTCAAGGGGGCACGCCCCACAGTTTGAGAAACGCTGATTTAGTGTATTGCATGATTCAGAATGCCGTTCCTTTGGTAGAACTAAGATGGAAAATTATGATTCGACTTGAATATTTTTTCGGTTTGAAAGCTCTTAACCGTAATCACTTGCCTAAACAAGATCACTTGAAAGTGTGGCATTAAAAATAATAAAATATAGCTAAATATCTTTTGAAACGACTATGACTTTAAAAAAAGTTTTCCTGTTTTCCAAAAATACGTATTTCAGTTTTAAAATCAATTCTCGAAATTACTGAGAATAAAATAATGATTAATGAATTTTAAAATAGGCTAGTAAGTACTAAAAATTTAAAAATTTTGAAAAGTTGTTCTCTTTATGAGAACAAAATTAAGCAAATTATTGCTTTTAAATCAGAAATTCTTTACTGCAAATTGGAAATTGGCAAATAGATTCGCTCTTTTTAATAACAAAAAAATTATTACTAAACCGAAGTTGATTCCTAGTTTTGGTGCTAATTTTACCAAACATTATCATAGGAGTTATTACGCGTTATACTGAATTTTTGATTTTAAACATCCCTCCCACGGTGCTTCAAATTATAGTATTTTACTTATTCATCATCACTCAAATGTGCATTATTCTCATGTTATTTCATGGAATTTAAGCAATGACATACTAATTCAGGTATTATCACCGTCGTTTACCTATGTTATTACATTCAATAGAAATGAAACATAGTATACTTCGCTTATGGTCTTTGTGCACAGTATGACTTTTGTTGTAATATTGAAAGTGTTCATTTGAATATTCATTGAATTTGAACTGAAGATTATTTTTCAATGTTCTCAAATGGTTATTTAGGCCTTCTTGGTCCTATCTTAGTGGTTATAGGGTCTCTCCTAGCTGGTGTGCACCGCACTCTGGAGGTCAAAACAAGGGGAAACCGCAGGTCGCATTTAGTTCTATCAATCAAGCAAATTATTTTTACCAATTTCTGAAAATAAAAATTATTATAAGACGTGTAAATAGGCTGAGTTTTAAATAGCTATTGGAAAATCAAAATATATAAGTCTTGATTTCCAGATAGTTAAAGAAAAATAGAATGTTAGTATACAGTGTGTCTGTCCAGTGTCCTTTTATGTCTACTCTTTACAATTATCCTCCATTTGGTAGCAAAATTCGTAACAGAGCCGGTAATACCACAATCGAAAAGGTTTTCTAACTTATCGGCAGCGCACTATAGATCAAAGGCTTAACAAAGGCGTCTCAAAAATGATCTTTGCCGAAGTAGCTTTACAAAAAAATCTAATATGGTTCATGTTAAGTAAAATATAGGAGTATCTAAATTCAATAGGCATTTGGGGAAATTAAAAGTTCTCAATTTAATAATAGACTAACAATTTAGAAAAACAAAATAGAGGAAAGAAGTGATTGTGTTGTGTCTACTTGCATCCTTACTAAGGTTTTACTTTTTATTCTTATACAAGAAGATGACTTTATAACGTCAACACTAAGTATTGGTCAGAATATGAAAGATTCTCTGGAGGAGCGCCACATTAGTTCTTTGCACGTGGGAGGCCAACACCCTAGGATCGGTCCTGAGTGGTCATGATCTCGAGCTTGTAGTCGGCGTGTCATGAGTTCGAACCATAGTGCCACTGGAGACCCATCGTTTTGAGGGGCTGGTGCACGTTAAATCTGTCATGGCTCAATGTCCTTGAGTTGCCTTGGTGTAGTAGTTTGGAGCGGAGGAGGCCAGCTCTGGTGCCATCCTCGTCACTTAACCGAGTTTCAAACTTGCGAAGTCCATCACCTATAGCCCTCGTGTTGCTTTATAGCGCGACGTAAATAAACCTTTATTCGCTTCCTTCCTCGTTTCTTTTTGAACAATTGTTTCAGTGTTTAGTGATTTTTATCCAACAGCATTATATTGCCTGCTCTAATGATATTTATTGCATCACAACTTCATTTTAGATCACAGGAGAATTTGACTGGAGTCCAGAAATCCAAGGCTATGTGTTGGGATCCAGTTTCCTTGGTTACGTGATCACTCAAATGCCTGGAGGCATGATGGCAGAAAAAGTTAGCGCCAAAGTAACGATAATATTAGGAGTATTTATATCTTCTGTATGTCAGCTGATATCACCATTTGCATCCTGGTCGAGCAGCTACTTTTTGATTGGCGTGCAATTCATCAGAGGAATAGGTCAAGTAAGTGAACACACAATATAAAATGTGTAAAAACAAATAAATGTAATAAAACACATTTTGAAACCTGTCAATTTTTATTTAGCAGGATGTAGATGAAAATTAGAATACATTATGTATTTGAAAAGTGAATTGAAAATTAAATTTTTAATCGCATTGTGTCAAACTGAGCTAAATATTATTTATGTAATCACGAATTTGTTAATTTATATGCCATGTACAAGCGGCTAGTTTATTTTATGAAATCGTATGTATTAGCGTGAAAAAAAAATTGCGAACTGAAGGGAAAGCGTTCGTGTTTAGATTCTTCCAAAGCCAATAGTAGGGTTTGCAATCCCATGATATATTTTCAATCCCGGGATTTTGGGAATACGTTATCGAAATCCCGGGATTAGGATTGGACTATTTATTAAAAATACTTGCACATTTAGCATAGTTGAAATTGCATAATAAAACTGAAAGTCTAACTAAAAATTGGTTTAATATTAATTTTATTGAAACAAATAAAAAAAACCTAATTTATCATTAAAAAACAAATAAAAATAATACATAATGAAATTTATAAAGCATTTATACATTTTTTTTTTGTGTTTCTTTAAATAAGTTTTTAAAAACCATTGCACGCGTCCAACGTTTCATCGTTCGAACGGAATCTTATTTTTGTTACAAATTGTCCTGCCGAAAAATAAATTAAAAGTAAAGAAAAAAAAACTTTTTAAAAACAAACTTTTATTTAAATGTTCTAAAAAGAATAAAATAACCTTTTCTTTTAAAACTTTTTTTGCTTATCAATTTATAACGTCATTACACAATTTATGATATAAAAACTTGTCGCGAGATTTAAGTACTCGTATTTACTTAGTTTGAAAATTTTAAAAATTTAAATCAGTCAGATCAAGTTATTTAATTTGCTTGTGTTTATCTACGCAGGAAAATCTCGCGCCATCTTGGTAACCCTACTTTGATACACTAGATAAGGTAAACCTAACTATTTCTGGAATTTTCGTATTTTGTCGGCGGGCATTTCGAATTTCATTTTGTTATTGGACACCGGGTTGGAAGTATGGCTGCGTGTGTGAGTGAATATATCTTAGAATTTTTTACTTTGTCGAATGTGAAAGGTAAGAAAGAATTGATTGAATAGTGTATGAAGGAAGGATTGATTGCTTCGAGTTATGAATGTCCTAAATGTAATGAGCGAATGGGATTATACAAACGAAAAAGTGCAGCTTTGGATGGATTTGAATGGAGAATATATATGGTGGCGCTCACACGATCATTCGCTTAGAGATGAGACCTTAAGGACTTTTTAAAATCTGTTATTGCGCTGTACCCTCCACTTGGAAAAGATCACTAGTAAGAAAGTAAGTGCTGTTTTTATATTATTTATTTCAAATGCTTAATTTCAGTATTGTTTACATATATTTTCATTACGCATCCACCTTATCTTGCTATATTCACTTGCCGCCATCTCGTTCTGACGGCGCTTATTTCGGTTTGTCGCCAATGCTGTGGGCTTTCCTAGGATTTTACCATCACCTGCTTTAATTCAAAATATATATAAATATAATTTGTGTAACCTTTAATTTATCTGATTAATTCGTTTATTCGCCGACTTATAATCATTTATTGTTATAGTTACGTTGACATCTTCGAATTATTCTAAATATGTTTTTATATATTCAATCGAGGAAAAGAATTGTAAAATGTATAAACGACTCTGGTTGAACCTAGTACGTAATTAATTTATTTTTTAGAAATATCATTCATCTAGAGATCTTTTTGATAATTTGAAATTATAAGAATAAAAGGCACCGTGGAATAAGTTTTGGCAATTATTTACATTTTCGATTACTATGAAATATTTCCAAGAAATAAACTAAACCTTCCATTAAAATGCTCCCAAAATTCACGGCAACCAAACAAAATATTTATTTGCAAAGTTGTGATAACTTCAGAATGCGATTATAAGTATAAGTAAGTTTACTTTTAACGTTTAGGGCTTGATACCAGCAGCAACATGTGTTCTCGCTGCCAACTGGCTACCTATCAACGAAAGAGGCTTGCTGAACACGGTCATGATGTCAGGGTTTTGTGTCGGAGCATTATTGGGAGGAGTAGCAACTGGTGCTCTATGTTCTTCGAGTGTACTTGGAGGCTGGCCTTCTGTGTACTACATTTTTGGTAAATTATTCTTTTGTATCTCTTTAAGTCAAGCCTACAAAGTTAAAAGTTCGATTAACTAAGTATTACCCACATAACTCCAGTAGTCTAACTCTTACAATGCGGATTGCATAAGAAAGAACAGTTTTATATTTTCTATCCATTGTGTTCAACTTTATACTTAATCACTTCTAAACTTTTTTTCCTTTTCTCACACTTTTTCTAAGCATTACATTGTACGCAAATCTGTGTACATTATCCGGCCAAAAGTATCCGGACACCTAGTGGTACAGACTAGTAGTAAGGTATATATTACCATGTAGAAAGACTTATCATTAGTTTTTAATATGTGATCTTAGAAATTGACTTCCAGGCCTTTATCACAGCTGAAGTGCGTGCTACACAATCTGTATTCTAATTCTTCCCAAAAATATTCTATGGGGATTATATCGAGCTCTGAGAAGGCCAGTTCAGTTTTTCAACGACCATTTTGTTATATTATGGCTGCGAAAGTCTCGATGAGGGAATGGATCAGTTATCCTACTGGAAAAGAAATGGCATATTTTCTAAATATTGTCATAGAGCAGCATTGTGCAGAATGTCCCCATACATCTCAGAATTCATGCTTCCAACCACAGAAATTAAGAGATCCAAGCCAAACCATGGAAAACATCCCACAGTATAATACTACCATCACCAAATTTTACAATCGGCACAAAATAATTGCCCACCGGGCATTTCTTAAACCCAGATGCGACCATTGCATTATTAGATTCTAAAGTGAGACTCACATCACTCCAAAGAACATTTCTCCACATATCCACAATCCAATAACTGTGAGATTTGGCTAATTTCAATCGACGCTTCGCATTCTGAGGAAAGATTTCCGACTTGTGAGTGGTTGCACTACCGTAAAATTCCAGGTTTTTAACTCGACGAACAGTCCTGCTTCTGGCACTTAAGACCGATGAAGCTTGGAATGAACAATTTTTACCAATTGCGACTTGTAATTCTGTTTCACTACCTTTTTCAGAATTCTACGGCTGCATTCACTATTTTTTTTTTGTCGACCCATCATACTGTTTTTCTGCAGTTTCAGTGCATTGACGTTTGCACTTCACAGATACATTTCATAATGGATTTTGGACTCTGTAGAATGTCCAAAATTTTACGAAATGATTTACCACAAAGGTGGTATCCCACTATAATGCCACGATTAAAGTAACTAAGCTCCTTTGTCTCACAATTGCAATATGACCGACAAACTACTGCCAAAACTTTAATAGCTTTCGATTACCCTTTACATTACGTCATCTGCTAGATTCACTTCTTGAAGGTCGGCTGCTAGTGCTTTTAGCTAGATAGAGCATAATGAACTTTAGTCCTTAACATATTTGCAAATTCAATTTTGGGTAATGAGCGTGAGCTTTCTGAATGAAGTAGAATCGAAATTAGGGAACAAAATCAATCTAACGGAAGTAATAAAAATAAGAAAAAGGGAAATTTACCAAATATATATGACTAATTTGAAAGAAAAATTATGTTAGTTGAATTATAAACTTTGCAACATTTCTATATTTTGAGTTAGAACTTATGTTTGAGAATACTAACTCAGTAAAATGGGCAACAACTTATTTTTACGTATTTATGTTTAAAAAGCTTTACTTTAAAGCAAAATTTCTTAAAATTTTAATGGGTTGAAACAAATGTTTGTTAAAAATTAAGCTTGTTATTTATTAAACGTATTGATTGATCATGATTTGCATTTTAAGATCAATCCAAATAATCCCCGCAGAAGAAAGCTGGTACAAGAAGAGTAAAAACAATAGGAAAAGAAATCTTTAAGATTCTTACATTTTCCTTCAAGTAAAATTTGCCTTGGATAAAAAAAAAGAAATCAATTCAGTCAATGACTGACATTATATACAGATATAGGACAAAATAATAGGAACGCCTGTGAAAAAATGAAAATTTTTTATCAGTAAGGTGTTGAGCCACCTTTGGTCTGAATGACAGCTTGCATTTGACAAATAGAGATCTCGAATACAGAACATTTGAATTCGCACTTATTTCTCGAGGTCGGATAGTATGCGTAGAGGAGGAAACCAAGCACGGACTTTGTTCTCTAAAAAACCACACAAACACTCAAGGACGTTCAGTTTAGGTGACTGGGGACAACATATTAGATGTACTGATTTATCATCATGCCCATGTAACCATGTTTGAACGCAGTGAGACGTGCGAACATGGGCGTTGTCCTCTTGGAACACAGAACGCTTTCAGAGAGAGGTTCTGAAGTATAGGGAGAAGATCTACGAGAATACTTCGATAATGGTCCCCTGTGATCATTCCCCTTAAGACCGCGAGATGCCTCAATTCACTGGAAGATATTGCACCCCACACATCACAGAACCCCCTCCTTGTTTCACGGTTGAAACTAGGCAGTCAACATGAAATGCTTTTGCCAGTGTTCGACAGACGAACACACGTTCGGTGGTCTGGAGTTATGTAAAGGAGAGTTCATCAATCCAGATGACTTGTTTCCTTTGCAGTTGTGTCCAGTTTAGGTGGTCTTGGTATCCTGTAGTCTCTTCTTAGCATTTCAGTGCATAAACTAATAATTTCGGAATATCTACTCTGCCATGAATGTTTACAGCATACAAATCCCGTTGAATGGTTTTCATGAAAATAGGGTTTTGAAGGCGGGGATTCATCTCGGACGTTATCTGCGGCAGTGCAGTCTTGCGTTTTCGGGTGACTATCCTCTTCAACACCCGTCTATCACCGACCTTCAACTTTGGCTTTCGCCCACTTTTGTGCTTCTCAGAAGACTCCTTACCCAGGTTTGTGTATACAGTCATAATCCTTGACACAGTGGTTCTTGAAGCATCCACAAGGTTGGCTGTTCCGGCCTCGGACGCTTCAGTGAGGTGAGCTCCAACTATCGAGTCTCTTCTCACGTTGGAGAGGTCGGATATAATGACGCTTTGCTAAGAACAGAATTTTTTCATACCTCTCAACATACCAAACGCTTAACAACTGATATCTCCCATTTCACCGTCACTGGATGACACACTGTTGCGACAAATGGTGGTTATTTATTTGACGTCGAAGGATGACTCCTTTTTAATTTGGTGTTCATATTATTTTGTCCTATACCTGTATTTCTTTTTTTGTATAATACAGTTAAAATTGTGATATACATAAAAAATAAAATTCAGTAGTTAAATGATTTACTTACTTTTCTTATATAGAACAGTGTGTAAAAAATGGATTATTTTTGCAGGAGCGTTGGGAGTTGTTTTTTCTATTTTTCTGCAGTTATTTTTATTTGAATCTCCAAAGAAGCATCCACGGATAACAAATTCAGAATTAAAATATATTTTACAAAATCAAGAGAATAATTTTGAAAAGGTAAGAAATTTTTACATCTTTCCCAAATATCAATCCTGTAAATATATAATTCGAACCACAATTTCATCTACATATTAAAAATTTCGCATCCCACAAGCGTATCGAAATGCTGAAATAAAAGACACCATTAAGTATAACAAACTTCTTGCCACGGTAATAAAGAACTTATTTGTAAACTATATAACCTTTTATTCTAATAATTTTATTCATTAAAAATTTCTTAGAGAGTTTTATATACACCATGCACATATTTATACTATATTAAGACTGTTTTCTCCTAACATCAAATACCAAAATGCGGATTCAGAGTGCATCTTCATCTAAAAAATTCTTAATTTTCCTATAAATTCACAACTTTTAAAGACATACTAGCTGCATGGCCCGGCGTTGCACAGGCTTCTTCAAGTATATAGCTTTTAGCGTTGGAAATTTCCTTTTCAGTGTCAGCACTTCCTGGTGTCTGTGTGATTTTTGTATTAATGCCGTTAAAATTCTCTTTTTCGAAGTTTCTTCCACCTCTTTAACCCGTCGTACGGTTCTGTTTACTCTTCATTTAGCCCGGCGTTACACGGGCTTTTTTCGTGTGTATAACTTTATCCCCATGGATATTTTCCCTTTTTCTCTGGACACCAGCAGTTCTAGATGTGTGTCATGTACGATGTTAGTGATTTCTATATTTTTGTCATTTAAATTCCCTTTTCCGAAATTTTTCTTCCACTTCTTTTTTTGTCAGAGTTTGCTTTTTCTATTTTTTTCTTCTTTTCCCTTTGTTCAGCCTGGCATTGTGCACCGGAATTTTCAAGTATAAAACTCTTTTTTTCCCCCCGGGATAAGATCTTTTTTTTTTCTTTCAAATTTCCATTTCGATTAATAATTTACAAAGCTAATACAGTTTTATTCAAAAGAAAACAAACATTCTACGAATATATTTTTGAATAATTAATTTTGTAATGAATAATAATAAAAAGAACAATACAGTTTTACTTTTTAAAAAAAATATTAAGTTATATCCATTTTTGTTAAATAATGAATCAAAAGATTTTTAAAGTTAGCTATTGAAACGACTGCTTATTTTTGGACGTGCGTTCTTAAATTCATACGTAAACAAACGTATTTATTTATGTAAGGCTATCTTCGCAAGAAAAAGTAAACGTAAAAGCGTACCGAAGATACCAAAAGATGGGAAATGATCCGAGTAATCCTTTTTCACGATTAAATTTATTAAATTACAATTAGTTAAAGATATCAATTTAAAACGATTGAAAGCACAGTTCGTCTGCATTGTCGTAACAATGCAGACCCAGTTCGGCTGAAAAATTGGTTATGGTTGCCAGCTAATGCATTTTTATAACAATAACGTTGTTACAGCATTGAGGTGAATATTGAGTTGAACTTTTTTAATGTTTTTAATTAATATCTTTTTAACTAATTGTAATATCGGAATATAAATGATTAAAAAGGCTTCCTAGTAAAATTCATAATGTTTTTGTACTTTCAGCGAGTTTCTGCACCGTGCGGTTCGTGAGGAAATACACAGACAAAGATAGATACGTTTATTTACCTACGAATTTTAATTAAAGACATGCATCTGTTGTTGCTAATCCCAGTTTGTCTAGAAATGTTAGAAAATCTTCTTGAATTAAAAATTTCTAGAAACTCCAAAGCAGAATAGGGTCTAGAAGGACCCCGTCCTTTTTTAAAGCCAAACAAGTCAAGATGTGGTCAAGGGAGACTATCACGAAATAACAACAGAGACTCTCCGAAAATATTTTCCGACCCTGTCGAAAACTGAGAGCTTTAATATTGCCTTTCACAAAGCATGTAAAAAGCAGTTTGGTATTTCTTAGGCATAAGCCTGAATGAACCTCCTGGATTTCTTCCGAAGTTCCAAGGATGACTAGGAGTTTTTCCAAGTTGATTGAGTTCAATCTTCTTAAGGAAAGATACAGTAAGGGAGGAATTAAGAGCCCTAGTTGGGCTCACCCCCTCTGCAGCAATCCTAGCTAAGAAATCAGTTTTCTCATTACTATTAATCCCCACGTAGGATGGGACCCATTGAAAATGTACAGGATGATTAGAAAAAATCTGATCAAGAAGATTTAGGATACCAAGGCTAGTCTGGTCCCAATAGATGTCCAATTGGGAAGATGCTGACTTGAGGCACGGCTATTAGTCAGAATCTAAATGTTTTGAAACTGAACCTCGACTTAACATGTGAACTGTATCCCCCCCTTCTGATAGCTATAAGCTCGAATATAAAAATTTGGGTTTTTGATCTTTATGTCCACGACTCCGCGGCAGACATATATCTAAAAACTACTTTGTGTCATTAACTTTCAATTGGATGCGCCTTCACTATGAACGTGAAAAGCCGCTTGCACTTCTCAAAAATACTTACATAAAATGTAAAACTTAAGAGTTAAATTTGTGAATATGTAAATTACGTACTGTAATTATAGAAAAAGGTTAATGTGTACGTTCGTTTCGCTTAAGCAAATGTTTTCAGATTAGAAGATCATCGATTTGTTTTTTAAAAAAACGTAAATACAAACCTTTTTTTTTGCAAGAACATGTGCAAGTTGTCCTTTATTTTTGAAACTTGAAAGCAGTGGCATGCAAAATTTACATCAAACTATGTTTAACACTAAAACAACAAATGTGGTTTCTTACTTCAAAATATTTTTTTAAAAATTATGTAATAATAATTCTTAATATAAGAATAGAATGATTAACGAGAGAAATTAATGTCATTGGGATAAAAGCGTGGTGTGCTCTTTATTAATTGTTATAATTTCTTATTAGTTCTCTATTCCGAAATGCTGAGTTAGTGTAAAAATGTAGTACAAAACACACCCCACGCTTTTACCACAATGACATTAATTTTCTCGTTAATCATTTTATTCTTATATTAAGAATTATTATTATTTTTTTTTACTTTTTAGTTCGATTTTCTATAAAAGCGTGTTTTTTAGTTTTTTTAAGCTATAATTTTTCATTTTTTTGTTCGATCTACAATAAAAGCCTGTTTTTTTAGTTTTCAAAACTATCATTTATATTCTTTGTTGAATTTATCCTAGAGTTTGATATTTGGAGCCGGAATTAGTCTTGCTATTCAATAGATATTAATTAGTGGGTCTGAAGGATATTTATTCTCAACATTTACGGGGCCTTGGATGAGTCCCATATCATTACATTTCAATGATTCCGTCTCTATAGATACAGGTCTAACTAATAAAAGTGTGTTAAGAAGAAATATTAATGTCAATCGTATTATATCACCTTTTAAACGTATTGCTATAATGTTAATTCGTATCATCTCTTCTAAACACATTGCTTTATCAATTTAGAAAAATATTTAGCAGTAAGTACATACATTATTTTTATTCACATGCACGAGTCTTTTTTTTATTTCCATTTTTTCAGAAAACTACGCAACCACCTTACCCTTCTTCACATTAGGAACACTATTTTTTTGTTTTATTTGTATTAACCGCAAGCCTATTCGTGGTTTTAGGCTTTCTCCTTAATCTTTTAGTCGCCAAATCTGGAAATGGCATATGGAATTAGTCATGAAATCTGAAAATGGTTTATTCAATTAGTCGCCAAATCTGGAAACGATATAATGAATTAATCGCCAAATCTCGAAATCCTTAAAATCCTTTTTTTATGAGGATCCTGATCAAGACAATGAAACAAAATTATGAAATTATTGTATTGCCATTGGTCCTTGACAAGTGCGCAAAATTTCGAATTAATCTGACCTTTTAAAGTGGGTTAAAATAGAGTTCAAAGATTCCATTAAATACAAGTGAAGCTTATAAAAGCGTGTTAAAAATTAAATGAACTGTCACGTGCATGAAATACAAATGGCAAATATGCGGAGCCTGATTAACGCCTTTAAATTCAAAATATGACTGGAATTACGTCAATTTGAGAGGGTAGAATAGACCATTTCAGTCTTCTGTAGCACACTGTGGCTTAATCTGTAATCAATTTCTTCTCGAAAGTATTTCTCACACATACGCGTACTCGCAAGAAAGTTATTGTGGAAACATTTAGTAAATGCACAATTTTTCAACTTAACCATAAAAGATTTAAATCCATTTTGCATTACAGTATAAGAATCTAAATTTTACATCAGAAAAAAAAATGGGTTTGATTTATTCAGAAATAAACAATGTCATAAAATGTGTTGCTCTCTAATAAAGGTAGTGAATTCAGATTTTAATATTAAAGTTGCTCAGTTCCTTTACCTGAAAAGATCTTTTCAATTTCCGCCCTAATCTTTAACATTGCGAGATGAAAACTGAAAAGGGCTTTTGGAATCTCATTGGAATTTTAAGTGCGATTAACTTTTTGATTTTATCAATGATCCTGTCATAGCGAAATTTGGCCGCGGTAGTATGGACATGATCACGAGCTCGAGGCCGGAGAGTCATAAGCTCAGCTCTTGCTGCCAATAAAGACACGCCATGTAAAGGGGCTGATGCGCATCAATATTTGTCATGGCTCAAAGTTTTCATGATGGCGTACTGTGGAAGTTTGGAGAGAGAGTGCCGGCTAAGTTGCCATCTTTTTTACGATCGAGGTTCAGAACTACGAGTTCCATCGCTAATAGCTCTCGCGTTTCTTTATTGTGCGAAGTAAGTCAAAAATTATAACTCATAGGGAAATGGTGATTGAAGCAAAAATAAATAAGCTTAATTCTTTTTAGCTACGGACGCGTATTTAAATTCCAATAAAGGCTGCCTTTGGGAAAAATGAAGAAAACTTAGTTACCGTATTCACTCGAATCTAAGCCGCCATCATTTCTAAGTCACTCCCCAACTTTTCAACACGTTTTTGGGAAAAAATTAAAAAAAAAAAAAATAGTATAAAACTATAAACATTTACGAAATTAAAAAAAAATTAAATAAGAGTTTGTAGGAAGTGAATAATTAATTTATTCTACCAGTATTAAAACTTTTAAATACATACATAAACCTATAATGTCTCTAACCGTCGGTATCATATTCAATTTCCTCCATCAAACGAGTTTTTTTTCTTCGATTCTATGCCACACCCGATTTTCAGTAGTATTTTTTTTGTTTTTAATGGGCTGCGGATTGGTGTTTTACCATAGCAGACCTTATACATTCCCCTGGAGCTGATATCTCTTCTTAGTGCGGCACTATATAGGTGGATGCCAATCGCCACAGGAAACTTTGACGCCCAGTATTCTTCCCAGAGAGTGGAACCTGAGTTCCGGTAATACGAAGATGTACTTAGGATTTAATTTATCCGAAAGTACCTAAGCCAAACAGGCAGATTCTTTAAGTGGGGAATCTCTCTCTCTCTCTCTCTCTCTCTCTCACACACACACACACAATTAAACAGAATAAAACAATCATTTTAATATTTCAACAAAGCATGTTTAATTTCATCTCAAAAACGTAGCGAATGTCTTATGTAAAATAATAAAATTTGTGGCTGGAGTTTTAAGAGTTTGAATCCTCAATGAAATGTTACTATACGGATAAACAAATATTAATCTAAAAGAAATTTTTTTAAAAAATCAATATTAGAGTTGTGGGGCGTTAAGGTGTTCGATATATGAGCAGAACAAATATTCTTTCAAAATTTTGAAACAGAATGAGATGTAATTAGGTTTATAAAGAAAATCTGTTTAAAATGAAAAAAAACTCTGTAGGTCAATTTTTTGTATTGTATTCTTTTAATATATTCTAAAGTGGGTTTCTTGTGTGTGTGTGACACATTTTTTAATATTCTATTACCTTTTCAGCGTCCACCTATTCCTTGGCGGAAATTGTTTACTTCCATGCCGTTTTACGCATTGACCATCGCCATGACTGGTCAGTTCTGGGCATCAACGCACTTTGTGTCCGTTCATCCAACCTTTCTTGGAACCATTCTGCATTACCCTATTCAAGAAGTGAGCATGGATTTTATCACAATTTAAGATGAAAAGAAAATTAATATCGTTCCTATATTCACAACATTTCCCTTTAAAAACGTCAAAACTATTTCTAGGATATTTAAAGAGTATGTAGAGCGAGCTCATAACGTTGGTCCGATCTATATACACCAAAATTTTAAATTTCTTGTGCATGACTAAGGAAAATGTTGAAAAATAAATTAAGACTCCCCCTCCCTCCCCTAAACTATGTTTTCTCTCAGATGAGTGGATCTGTACATAAGCCAACCTCCTTTAACTTTTAAGAAGTTTTTAAGTTTCTCAGTTCATACACAGAAGTATACAGTATGTGAGGTAAAGAGGTACTAAAAAATGCGAGAAGCAGTATAAGGTTGATTTTAAGAACCCTGAAATAAATTTCGTAAGAAAAGAATAACTTATTACGTTTTGCTCTATTTTTTTAAATTGTACTTATCAGTACGGTAAAGTATGTACATGTAAATCTACTCTATTTGTGCATAATAAATGTATAAATAAATGTACCACTTTAATGTACTTCTTTGCTGCTAATTTTGCAATAAGTGGTCTAATTTCTGTCGCTTAACGTTCAGAGACTCCTTTCACAAGAAATCATTGATTTTCTCTCACAAGAAATCATTTTTTGTCTCTTAGGCCCTTTGCCATGTTTTTCTTCTTTAGGTAGACCCCTGCTTACTTAATATTAAAATTTTGCTCATTTATCAACTTAAATGTCTTTTTGACAGCTGGTATAGACTTTACTTTAAAAGATTAAAATTTTTAGCTGCAGTGAAGTATAGTGTTTAAAACTTAAGAAACACATGTGTTAATTAATTTTAAATTTAAATTTAATAATGCATAAAATAACTGACCAACAAACAAAAATGCCTTTAATGGGAGAAAAGAATCTGGTACTTCAATAACAAATTTTCAGTATTTGGCATCAATCTTGTCGAGTTTAACCCTAAATTTAATTGGCTAGTAGTGTCCAGGCTTTTTTTAGATTGGCAAGACACTTATTTTCTTCTATGTGACCATATGAATTTATTTTCTACTGTGTTATTACCATAGTCAAAGCATTCTCAAACCTAGTTTCAAAATCTAAATCTGAATAGAGTACATTTTCATGAAGGAAGGTTTAAACGATACTTCTGATATAAGGATTATATAACGATACTTCCGATACTAAACGATACAAAATGAGAAACTAAGAAAATTCGCGATGTTCAATATTATACTCCTTTAGCTTAATTCTGGCAAGAAAAGCTGATATGAGTTCTTGTTTTAATAAAATATTTATAGTCACCTAGTAACATTGCAAATTAACTTCATTAAATTTACTAAATATGTAAAATCTGGTTTCCCCTTGATTACGTTTTCTTTTAAAATTAGTTATAATCTGGTTTAATGAGAGCCACTATCGACCCCCATTTACACCTCAGGGAAACCTAAATTATTTTTTTCATTGACGGGGACCCCTTTCAAGTTAACATAGACCCCTGAGGGTCGATATAGACGATTTTGGGAATCACAACTGTAGAGAATTTTATTACGTCGAATATCCATTTTGGGATTCGGTGTATGGGTTAAATATCTGACGTTTTTGAAACGATATCCCAATCTCTACATCGACATTTCTACGCACGTATTACAATTAATAGATGAATTTTTGAGCAATTACTGTCAACGATTGCTTCAAAGATACATTTGGGCTTTATGCTGTAAATAATTAATTTGATTCATTTTATGTCCATTTCTACTTTTTGGGCTCATCCATGGATTTCTAATTAAAATGCTGTAGTGTGTGTTCCTTAAATCCTTAAAGCTCGCACCATAAGCTCTAAAAATAACCTTGAATATGCATAAAATGTTGAAAATAATGGAATGCATTGATCTCTCGTTCTTTGGGAACATTTAGAACTGATTATAAAAAGAATTTATGCTTTTAAAATGAGAAATTGTAATTTTGTATTTGAAATTATGTTTAGTGAAAATTTCAAAATGTGTGTTAAAAAACAAAGTGTAAGATAACTAAAAATTTATTTTGAATTAATTAAAATTTCTTTTTACAGAATGCAGTTTTTGCTTCTGTTCCGTTTGTGCTTCAGACTTTGTTCGCCATAATAATCAGCTGGTTTTCTGATTGGTTGAACAGACACCAATACACTGGCGTGGATAAAGTTCGTAAAGGATGCAATATGCTATGTAAATTTTATTTTGCAAAATATTTATTTATTTATACTTTAAGGTATACGACTACGTTCGGAATCGTGATTTTAAAAAAGGCGCATACATGGATAATTTTCATGATATTTAGTGTCACTTAGATTAGAATACATGTATAAAATTGTTTTAAGGGCATTTTTTGAGAAAAAAAAATGATTTAAATACAATATTTCGGCGAAAAATTAACTTAGAATAACCTTTTTTCAAAATGTTCTTCTTTTCTGAAAAATGCTTCTATTATAATAATATTTTGCCTGTATATAGCTCAGAGCTCTCTACAGAGGCTCAACTATGAGTCTTGAAAAATTCACATTATTTTCAGAGTTACAACCATTTGAAATAATTAGCAGCGTTTTTTTTCTTAAAATGTCTCCCCTCTGTTGTCGTAAAACATGGATAAACCCACTTCTGTTATATATTTCAAAAATTATACTTGAGCCTCTGTACAGAGGTCTGAGCTATAGACAGGCAAAATATTATTATAATAGAAGCATTTTTCACAAAAGGAGACTATTTTGAAAATGGATCATTATATGTTCATTTTTTGTCAAGATATTGTATTTAAATAATCTTGTATTGTAATACTATTCTCTTAAAACAATTTTATATACATTTTCTAATATAAGTGACACTAAATACCATAAATATTATCCATTTATATGCTTTTGCTAAATCATGGTTCCGAACGTAGTCGGATACTTTAATGTGTACATTTTCGTACTCGAAGAAATAATTCCTAGAAGTTAATTACCTAAAAATATACAATTTTGACTGTTAGCTCTAATTTTTTTTCACAAATATGAATGAAATTTATTTACATTATTTAGAATGCCAAAATGTGTGTGTAATGTCAATCATGGAATGGTATTTTTTTTCTTACAGTTTGCATAGGATATTCCTTGTGTTTACTGGGGATCTATGCTGCAGGATGTGATAAGACAACGAGCGCTCCATTTTCCATTCTTGCAATGGCTTCAGTTGGACTATCATTTGCAGGGTGTATGATCACTGCTATCGATATGTCTCCCACTTTTGCAGGTACTAAAAACACTAGTACCAACTTTTATTTATTTTTATTCCAAAAGAAAGAACAACACTTGGAAATACGATTTAATAAATTGTATTAATTGAAAATATTCCACACTTTGCGAGTTTAGATTTCAATGGCAAAATGTGTGTGTGTGTTCTTTACAAACACTTTACAAGGTTTAAGTATTCTGTAGTACAGCGCTTCTCAAACTGTGAGGCGCGCTCCCCTAGAGGGGCGTGATAATTGTACGAGGGGGCGCGAGCATATTGAAAAGTCGAAAACAAAAGATTATGTAAAAAATTATTAATTTACTGAAAGTAAACAAGCAAAATGCATTCTGACATAATGAGAAATAAATACACATTTACACTGATATAATACACTTATAACTGTATTAGTACCTACATACTATATTTTACAATTAATTTAGGAATACTAAGTTAAAAATGAGTTTAATAATTACCATTGACCCCGTGGGCTTGTTATAAATAAAATTATATACAAAAATTAACACTTCTATTGATAATTTGAACGGTTTATAATTAATCCCATAAAACTGCTGATTAAAAGATAAGCGAGTCACTCCCCAACGCTACCGTTTTCCACGCAGGATTGTGCATGTGATGTATTGTAGAGGAAGAGGAGAAAAGGAATAAATAAGCAAATATTCTGAAATAAGTAAATCATTTGCAAACACTGTCAAGGCCTTTTTATTGCATTCCAAAGACTTCAGAATAGTTTTATGAATGGCAGTGCACAGAAAAGATCGTACTTCGAAAAGACGTATATATACGTCCAGAAAAATTAATGCTTTGGTGAGTAAGACGTTTATATACGCCGGAGGCACTGTAGAAGTTAAAGTCGTATTGTAGCCTTAGCGTCAAAGTATAGTATTATTGAATTCAATGCATTGTAATTGCATTGAAGGGGGGCGCGATGAAAATTATGATTGAATATTGGGTTGCAAATACTAAAAGTTTGAGAAGCACTGCTGTAGTAATTCTATGACAGGAAGAGAAATATCTGAGAGGATGAACTTTGAGAAGAGACTAGAACCATCCTTTTTAGATGGTGACATGAAGGAAGATTTTACTCAATAATAGATACAAGTTTTCATGACTCAAAATTGCACATACTTTTTTAAAGCTCCCCTAAACTATATTTAATCTTTATAGCACCAAATTATTTGATAGGATTTTTTTTATAAGCAAAGAAATTTCACGGTTGTATGCTGTGATTAACCTGAGATTTTTAGTTATTCGCCAAAATAGGTTAAAACCTTAATACTTCGTAAAAAAAACACCCGATGTGCATCTTAAATTTTTAAAAAACCTTAAAGTTATAATATGACATGTTGTGGAAGTAAGAACTAAATACTTATTCAAGTACAACTTAATTATTACATTGATATAAAAATACTCATTGTAAAAATTTCTTTGAAGTAATATTAATTTATGGCACCCCTTTTCGTCTATACTTAAAATGTTCTAAGAATGTTGCTTGCCAAAATCCTGAATTTTTTTATTTCCCATCAAAGTTTTGAGGTTTGAGGAACAATCGAAGACATGTTTCGACTTTATGAGTTTAGTTATATTAAACTAATATGTAGCTTTTAGTATGTACACTGCTGTGGCCACCGTAAATGCAGCACTAAGACAAGAAATAGAACAACAAAATTTGTTTTGTAGATAACATGTTGACCAAGTATCAAATGATTAAATTTATAGACTTCCGTGAAGTGTGGTTCCTGCCAGAATCGGTAGCCAGAGTAACCGCCATTGTTGGTGATCACCGCTGCCACACGCTTCGGCATTGATTCAAAGAGACTTTGGATGTGTTCTTGGGATACAGAGGACCAAGCAGCTTCCACACGTTGACAAAGTTGATCTGGTGTGGGAGCTGGGGGTGTAATCTGGGTCAATCATTGAGCTACCATGGACCACATGTTTCTATCGGCGAAAGATCCGGAGAGCGAGCCGGCCAGGGAAACAATTCAATCTGGTGATTGACAAAGAACCTTTGGACAATGCGTGCCACGTGTGGTCACGCATTATCCTGTTGCAATATGACTCTGGCCAAGCCCTGAAGGTAAGGAAGGACAACTCGCTCCAACACCTTGGAGATGTAGCGATGGCTGTTTAAAAAACCGGTAATGCGTAGTAGAGGAGTGCGAGAGTGATATCCAATACCGCCCCATATTATAATACCCTGTGCAGGACTAGTGTGGCGGTGCATAACGCAGCTGTTCAGCATCCTCTCTCCACGGTGTCTCCAGACTCTAATCCGACCATCGTGGTGTTGCAGACAGATGCGTGACTCGTCAGTAAAGACAACTTCATTCCATTCTGCCGCCCACATCCTTCTTTCAACGCACCATTGGTGGCGGAGTCGTCTGTGGTTCTGCGTCAAGGGTAGACCAAGCAATGGACGTCTTACGGACAGACCACTCTGCTGTAAACGACGTCGAATGGTACGCGCAGACACTGAATGATGATTTATGGACTCAATGTGCTGTGCTATGGTTCGTGATGTGACTGAGCGATCCGTCACTGCCATGCGCACAATTTGCCTGTCCTCACGTGAAGTCGTGCACTGAGGTGGATGTGATCGACCACGTCGGTCCGTCGTACCCTCCTGCATCCAACGGTCACATATATGCATTACAGTTGTTTGGTTTCGTCCATCACGACTACCGAATTCCTTAAAAAAAATCCACAATCTCGGTAGTCCACTATCCTTCCTCTGTTGAACTTGGATACTTGATCAAAAGCTGATCTCTGTTTTCTACGAGACATAACTGATCGTTTTTTGAAAAACCACAAGAAAAACACAATTGCTGAACTTGAAATCGTCGAAATCTCCAAGCCTTAAATAGCACTTTGAGGTGGCGAGATATGTGTCTGTGTTGAAATTCTAATCATTTGCATATCTCACCTCCGCTAATGCATGTTGTAAATTACATGTTATTTGCATGCTTCCTTCTGGGTGTTGTATTTACGGTGGCTAACAGTGTAGTTGTCATCAAATAAATGAAGTTTATGCGAAAACTAATCATTTATTACTTTCGAATAAAGTATGTTTAAATTTTTGTTTTTGAAAAGAATAACAAGAGTCACGCACATGCAAACATGCTTCGAAAGAGCAAGCATGCTTTCCCCTCATTTATGCTTACATAGCATGCGTAGCGGGGTGGGAATGTACTTCTTTTAAATTCTTTCAAAAATTCCACAAAATGGAAATATTTTTAACTAGAATTATAAAGTATCATCATATTAAAGTAATTAAATATTGCTATATTAGTAATCAATATATTAATTACTTCGTGTCAAGTATTAGTAATAACTCATGCTTTCTTTTCAGGAACAATAATGGGGGTTAGCAGTATTATATCTAGCTTGTCTGGGTTTGTTATGCCTATTCTTGTTGGTATTTTGACAAATGAAGAGGTAAGTTGATATATTTCATATATTTTATTACTTTCTTCAAGTCAAAAATTTTCATTTTTTTAAAATTTCATTATACCCTTGTTTTCTAATTAAAATTCTTATACCTCTTTCAAAATGATTCCTACAAACGGATAATTTTAAAAAACGGTTTTCCAAAATAAAGGCTTGTTAGCGAATCAAGTGGTTTGAACGCAATTATATTTAACTTAGAATTATATTGCAATTATACTTTTTAATAGAATCATTCATTAACTGATACAAAGGACATCTGGAATGCGGTAAAAAAGTCTAATTACAATTTTTCTCATTTTTTTTTTAAAAAAAAAATCTATCCCTATTAGCCAAGACAAGGCCTGAAGATAACTTTTTATATCTAGATGCAGATAATTGTGAGTCTCATTTAAATCAGAGCAATGTATTTACGAAGTCCCATAAGCAAAAAAAAACAAACCACTTTTGACAACTTAGTTAAAATGCTTTTATTCAGTAATTTTTGTTACTAACACCTTTTCCTCACCTTAAAATTCCTTTTAAAACAAAATAAAGATATCGTGAGTCCCAATTTGCATTATCATTAGTTAGAAAATGCACAAAAATAGTTTATGGTAGAATAGTAGTTATTCAGATTGGTTCAGTAATTTATGTGAGGAAAAAAACTAAAATATTATTCATAGTCATTGTTTTCCTTGCCGAATTTTCAGTTTTGGAATAAACATATCTTACATGACTGTTCATTTTTAAAATTTGAAAAAAATAGGAGACATTAAAATGTTTATTAAAAAAAAGCGCACTTTATCTAGTTACTATATGAAATCGCTTGAAAGCACTTGTTATAATTATATAAGCAGTTGTAAATTTGGTAAAAATGCGGTGATTTTTTTTTTATTTTAAAAAAGTAGAACCAAAAAAATGTAATTTTACTTAAAACATTCACAAAAACAGTTTAAATTATTTTTAGAAAGTTTACAGCAATTCCTGTCCCCGTTTCAAGTTTTCCCCCAAAAAAACCTTTTATATAAAACGCGTTTTAAAGTTGTTAAACTGCATATAGGATGTGGCATTTGCTCTAACTTAAACAGTTGCACTGTGGTAAATGCAAAAAAAATATTATTATTTATAAATCCGATAAATTAGTCTACAAAACTAAACCATAAAACATTTTTATAAATTTTTGCAAAAATTCGTGTTTTTAAAGTTGTCGGATACAACAAACATACAATAATTTCTATCATCATTCTCTGTCGGATGCTCTTTCACGTGCTTGGCATTATCATTTCAAGTCATTATCTTCTGCTAAATCTGAACCAATAATAAACTTCGGAAACCACTATAACATGCAAAAATGAATTGTATCGTTATCACTATATGCAGATTTAATCATTTTTATGTATCCTTCTGGGGATAATAAATATATTTTTGTCTTATTTTCTTCGAAAACAATCGTACGCATTTACTTTTTTCAAATAAAGTTGCCAATTTTGAACGTCAAAAATAAATGCAAAAACATAAACATATCTTGAATGTTATCTTTACGTCGTCCCGTCGATTTTGTCGATAGCATCTCATACTATTTTGCGAGTGACACTCCTAAAGCAATCTGAATACTCTGCTAACTGAAACCTTTTAAATAGTATGTTAATATGTCTTAACCATTTAAATTGTATGCTAATATACCGTAAAATCCGACGTATAAAGCATACTTTTTTAACATAAAAAATAAGATCGAAAGTTACTGGTGAACGTTTTACGCTGGGTATAAAAATTATAGCTTCTAAGATAAAAAAAAATAGAATATAAAAAACTTAGACCTACATATATCGAAATACCCTTTTATCTAAGATATCCGACTACGTTCGGAAGCGTGATTTTGCAAAAGCGCATAAATGGATAATTTTCATGATATTTTGTGTCACTTAGATTAGAATACAAGTATAAAATTGTTTTAAGGACACACTTTGAGACAAAAAAATGATTTAAATACAATATTTTGGCAAAAAATTAACTTAGAATAATCTTTTTTCAAAATGTTCTCCTTTTGTGAAAAATGCTTCTATTATAATAATATTTTGCCTGTATATAGCTCAGACCACTCTGCAGAGGCTCAACTAGAATGTTTGAAATATATAACTTAGAAGTGGGTTTATCCATGTTTTACTACAACAGAGGGGAGCAATTTTAAGAAAAAAACACCGATAATTATTTCAATTGGTGGTAACTCTGAAAATAACGTGAATTTTTCAAAACTCCTAATTCAAACTCTCTGGAGAAGTCTTTATATAATCAAAATATTGTTATTATAGAAGCATTATTTATAAAAGGAGAACATTTTGAAAAACGGTTATTCTGTTAATTTTTTGCCAAAATATTGTATTTAAGTAATTTTTTTTGTCAAAATGTCCTTAGAATAATTTTATACATATATTCTAATCTAAGTGACACTTAATATCATGAAAATTATCCATTTATGCGCTTTTTTAAAATCCCGGTTCTGAACGTAGTCTGGTACCTTAAAATAAATGTCATACTAAATGAACTTAAAAAGGGTTGTAAAGTTCTAGAACTATATACTATTTTTTTCAAAAGCCTGGAATAATATCTCGAATAAATGACTTCAAAACGCAAGAGCATTGTACATTTAATATTCCTTCGTAAAAATGGGGTGCGTGTTATTCTCTGGAATTTACGGTATGCCTTATCCTTTTAAATATGTCTTAGGCAATGCCGCTCCTTAACATACGAAAAAAAATTGAAATTCTATTTTAATGTCACAGCTTAGAAGTTTATATGCTGCACGTAACAACTTTGACAATTTCAGGCGTATATATACACCTCACTCAGCCGGTGCGTTAACTGCCTTAGGCACATAGTATATACGCCTTCCTTCTTTGCATTGCGCTATCTCTGGAGCTATTTCGAAGGCTTTTGGGAATGTAATATAATATCTTTGACAGAGTTTGTGAAGGATTCACTTCTTTCAGGGAAGGTTTTACTTATAAATGTCTTCCCCCCCATACACAGCACAACTACGTACCCTATATGAAAAACGGAGCCATTGGAAAATACATAGTGCAACTTTTCTTCGGCATTTAAGGGGTTAAGCTTATTCACTTGTATGTTTTAAAATACAACTAAATTAATAATTTTTTATTATTATCTCATTTCTGTTAAATCATAAATTAATTTCTTCATAAAATGTGTAGAAATTAAGCAATGATTTGAAACAGACATGAGAGAGTCGTTCAGAAAGTAAGCTGCATTCGTCCTTTAAGAAGTGGCAACAAAAAAAAAAGGCTTCTTCTAATTAAAAAAGTGAGGAATCCATGATTTCTGATACTGATATTTTAGTAGTGAAAATTATTGCTGCGACAATGAAGCACAATACACTTCAGGCAGTCCCGATCATGGATTTTCATTTGTGTCTTAGTATATAAACTGCATTTATTAGTTGAAATGGATGACACCTGTTTCTGAAATCTAATATGTTTGGTATTTTTTTTTTATAGCAAACTTTGGAGCAATGGAACAAAGTGTTCTTCATTTCCATCGGAGTCGTAATGTGTTCGGGAATTATTTTCTTGTTTTTTGGTTCTGCTGAAGTCCAATCATGGAACTTTCCTATTTCAGACGTTGAAAGAGGTAACGACGAGAAGCTAAAACACACATCCTCATTTGAAGATTCACTCAATTCCAAGAAACTCAATACCATATTGTAATTTATATGTTTGTTTTACTAGGCTAATTGTGTGAAGTATCAAGTGATCTGATCTTTATAGAAACATGAAATGTGCAAATTATAAATGTACTCATTCGACAAATATTGTTTCATTAATTTGTATATTCATTATAGTTCATTATATATCTGTTCACGTTTGTGAAAACTGTTACATATTTTGGACTTCCATTACGACTTAGAATTGTATTTTAGGTACAATTTGCATATATGAAATTAAAGATTATTTTTTGATGTTAAATCTACACTCAAATGCGAATGCAGTTTAATTACTATTATTTTTGTTTCAATATTTGTTCTGTAATAAATTTTAAATAATTTCGTTCATCTTGGTTTGATACCTTTTCCTTTGCTGAAATTCATTACTGTTTTTGCTAGATGCAAGTCTTTGTTATCGAAAACATTGTAATAAAATGCATATAAACTTTCATTGAAACAGTTTATTGTTTCTTTTCAAAGATGTCGACTTTGATAATTAAGTCTATTTTATCACACACACAATATTCAAACTTTTGTACATATTCTTTCTCTCGTTTTCCGAGAAAGCACGATGGTCTAAAAATTTATCCTGAGATGATGCTCTAGAGATGATCTCTAAGGCTTTGTTATCTATGTTCAAAGAAAATGGCAAATAAATTTTTTATTAAAAGTATTGTGTATAATTTATTGAATCAATTGTGGTAACATATGGTACTACACACGGAACTTAAAATCCCTCATTCTCACCAAGATTTTATGATTCTAAAACGATTTAAATTAAAAAAAAAAACTACGAATTTATTATTTTTTGATAGTTAATTTGCTAAACTTCATGTGGGTTATCTTTTAAAAAAAATGTTTCATTTTTCAAAATTTAGAATTTATATTATAGTTTCCTTATAGTAATTTAACTTTTATTTAATAATTAACTTGAATTGTGTATCACAAATTGTTCTTACTGCCCCTTAAAATACTATTAACATTATACCCCGATTGTTATTAAGCTTTAGAATTATATTTGATTATATCTTTGATATTGTGTGTATAAGAACAATATGTTCTTTTAGTACTGATTGACAAGAAGCTACACGAAAGCTAATGTTGATGATATCGTAATTTTTAATAACAGTCTAGCGACGAAGATGATACCTGAGCTGGCACATTATAAATAAAATATGCCATTTACTTTGATTCATAAGCCCCTCACCCTGAAAAAAAAGGATTCACATATTATTGAATACAAACAAGGTTCTATTAAATAATTTTTGTTGAAATTGTATTCCAATATTGTATAGTTTTATGAGAAATATTAGTCAAATTGTAAGGGCGTCCCCTCGGGTGCCCTTCTACTTGATTATCAGCGTGAGCTAGAGGTGTAGGGATAAATGAAGAATTGGAAGCGTCCATGATCTTAAAATGACTTTATTAAGATCTTAACTTAAACCTTTAACAGATAGATAATATGATATGTGAGTGAATCTACGGTGGCTTAACACACAATAAATATAATACCGAAATAACTTAACCCGGACCACTATCAATAACTAACTCGCCTAATCTCAATTCTAATGCGATCACAGATCCGAATATTTGAATAGTCACTCCTACCTTTATCATCCCGCGAAGTATCACTCTATTTAATCCTATTGGAAGTTGCGGTTCACTGTCGTGCAATGGTATGCAACTTGACCTAAGGGCTCTCTGTCACGGATAACTTCTGTTGGCTGTCACTTAACTTCTCAAAACCACTTCACACTTAAATCACGAGCTATTATAGCATTCCCCAAATGCCACCTCGTTTACTCTAAACTTCTGATATTTAAAAGCTTCCTAATTTGCATCTTTCCTTCACGCTTTACTTCTTGGGTTGGTTGGAAAACAGTTGCCATTCATTCTGGACCCAAAGAACCCAAAAAAGACATGTTAATGAAAAGACGCGTGAGTCCGTCACAAAATTTCCCAGAAAAGTAACAAAATTCAAGGCTGAAATTATTAAAATAACCCTTGTTTTTACGGATTTGATTTGATTTTAATTTGCATCGCATTTTGAGGAAACACGAGGGTTTTAACGATGGACTTCGTAATTTTGAATCAAGATTGAGACAATTTTTGTTTACGGAATAAGTTCTTTGTGCAACTTCCACATGGTTGGTAATAATTATTCTTACCTACCTCAGTATTAAAAGAAAGAGGCTTTAAATGTGTTCTTTCACTATGTAAGATCAGTGCACCCCCCTCCTCCATGCTGCCAAGGTTCATCTAGCATACTAGTGGTAAAAAGGGCCCTTGATTAACGTATGGTTTGACATAACTTTAACACCCTGAAAATGATGCATAAAATTGAGTATGATATTGATAAATACTATAGAATAAATCTCTTTTCTAAATGAGCGATCGGCAACCTTATAACTGTGATGTGCCAAGTCAATCTACCAATATAATTCAGGGAGCCACGCAGTAGGAAATATTTGAAACAATTCAATTTCCGCGGCAATGTATACAGAAATGGGGAACACAGGTCAAAAATACAGATTTATAGTTTTATTATATGTTAATTATATGCATATTTAAAGATATTTATTGACATAAAAATGAGCAACATTAAATGAAAACATTCTTCAACATAATTAAAGATATTTTTTTATGTACAATTTTAAAGTGATGCATAATCACATTAAATCGCTCCGGCAGTAACGTACAGCTATTTAAATAGCTTTCATTTCATCGTTAGAGTTATATCTTTCAGATATTTGCATAATTCCGTAAATTTTGCTGTGAATAATTTTAAAGAAGTATTTTTTTTCAAGACGCAGCTATGAGGGATGTTTCATTTTACGAGTATTACGCAGGTTTCTTATATATCATACAAACTACAAGCAAGCAGAATAATTTTACGACAAATAATTGAAAGTAAGAAACAGCCTTTAAATAAAAATGCGTGACGTGTAAAGAGGCGAGACAGAGAAATTAAACTTTATGTGACAACTTAGTAGAGTAGAGTGCTACTGAGAATTTTTCAACGTGATATATGTGGCACGCCTGCCATGGGTTATCGACTTCTGTTCTAAATCATCTTTAAAAAAGTATCAATTGTGTATTCAAAAATATACTTCAAATGCAATCTTTTCACGAACTGAACCTTTAACATGTGGGGAACATTCGGACTTCTGCTGGATCGCGAAGGAGTTGTGGTCAGAGTGTGTGGAAGTACTTCTTTCTAATTTGTAAACTTTTTTACCAAACGCAACTTTAATTAGATATCTTTTATGCATCTTCTCTGATGTGAATCCTTTCCCAGTCTGTGTTATTTTACGCATATATAAATTAGTATTTAAACTGATTGCTCTTTTAAGAATCAAATCTGGTTAGAGTCGTTGACGAAATGGAGAGAAAAGCAATAAGTCTTGCATGATTTTTACTTATCTGTGAAGGGCAGATATCACACAAGCCTTATAACGCAAACATAGATAAGAAGCAGGGTCGTAGCTACCGCCGTATTAGTGACAAGGGGCCCCCAAACTGAAGGAGCACCAACGTGTGTAAGAAAAAATCGTAAAATATTAAGAAGACACACAGAAAAGGCCCCAAGAGATTTTTGATAAAGGGTCCTTCCAGAACTAGCTACTCCAGTGATAAGTGTCCTCCCCCAATTAATGTCAGACGGAACTACAAACTTTTTTCCTCAGCTCTATAAACCCCTTATCGAAAAGAAACGGCATTATATCTTGTCTCCTTTATGGAAAGTTACTTTGATGTTATTTAAAGACACACCACTCCGCGAAAAGACCTGTCATATGTGGCCCTTCAAATCATAGTTAATAAAAACGGTTTGCGTTTTTGAAATCTATACTTATGTCCAAAATTAAGGTCACAAACGTGTTTTTCGTCATAATTTTAAAATGCCTTCATGAAAACTGATAGAACTTCAATTTTATATATTTTGAGGAACATATCTGCAACATCAACCTTCAGTTTAGAAAAAAATATTTAGTGTTGTCGGAGAGAGAGGTGTACGAAAACGAAAACTCAAAAAACGACAAAATGCGATTCCAATCCAATGTTTATTATGGGGGACGTTGACCCTGCTGTTTATACGAAGAAAACGCGACCCTCTCTCCTACACAGCAATAAGTGGACTGCCACTAGCGAGGCTTTTACAGTAACCTTTTTGGCAGATTGGCGCTCCCAATGAAGCCGAGCTCGCCAACATACAGGATTGAGACCATTTAAGCATATGGGAATTTTGTCTCCAGTTTTAAAAATATTGCATTATAACAAACAAGTTGGTCTGTTTGTAGTGAGAATGATTTCTCATAAGCCGGAGAGCCATTGGCAGGCTTGAAGCTGGTCAGTGTCAAGCGGAAGTGGCTTGATGGTTACAAGTGGCTTGAAAGTGGTCTCCGGAAAATGGGATCAATTTCAAACAAGTGGTACTCTCACCAGGAAGGTCGCCATAGAGCATCGATATTTGCACAGAATCGCTACTTGGCTGTAAGCGCACGACAGCTCAGGCGAATAATGCCTCCTCAGCTTTATCATGGCCTTTCTGCTGTGTCTGTAAGAAAAATTTCTTGGTAAGCAGTCTACAATCGTCTTGTAGAGAATGTCCTTTACACCCGGCATCCACTCTGGTGCGTCTTTTTGACTGCATACAGGAGGAAAGACCAATTTTTTTTTATGGAGCTGAAAACATCAGTAGGGAACACCACAAGAATGGTGGCGTGTTCTTTACAGTAATGAGTTGAAATGTGTATCAGACAAAGAGTGACTCTCGTCGAGTCTTTACCTGGAGAGAAAATGAATCTAGTTTTCATCCTTTCTACGTAACAGAAATCGACAGATTCGATGGCAAAGAAATCCTTGTGTACATTAGCATAAAGTTGGACAGTCGTACACCACCGTATGCTTTTGATGAGGGTACTGTCAACTAACAGCACTATAGAAATGATATCCTGGAAGCCTATGTGAGGGACTTTTGGGAACTGTGGGCCCAGACTATATTTTAATGGACGATAATGCGCGAACTCACATTACTTATGAATTTCATGAAGGAGTGGATATTTGCCGTATGGATTGACCATAGAGGTCACCGGATTACAATTTTGTTGAATATGTTTGGGATAGTCTAGAAAAAGCCATTTCTCAGTGCACCTCTCCTCCCAAGATACCCCAGGATTTATAAGTCCCACTTTTGGAAAAATGAGCTTTGTTGCCACAAACACTTATTGATACCCTCATAAACAATATGACAACTAATTGTGAGGTTAGTATTGCAGTTTACAGCGGTCACACTTCATGTTAGAGAGACTTTTACCTAGGTAAATCCTTTAACTCTGATTCATGATTTCGCAAAATTTGATAAGACCTTGTATCTTAATTCAAAATTAAAATCTTATTTAATTCCTATTATTAGCTCACAATCTCTCTCTATATATTTATTTGTTTGTTTGTTTCACTCACTCTAAACTGCCATATAGTACAAAATATATTTCTAATGGGCTGCGGATCGGTGTTTTACCATTGCAGACCTAGTACATTCTCCGAAAGCTGGTATCGCTTTTTAGTGAGGCACCATATAGGAAGATACTAAATACCGCAGGTAATTTTGTCACCCGGTTTCCTCCCTAGAGGGAGGCACCTGAGCTCTAACGATGTGAACCTGTACTAGGATTTAAATTTGCTAAGATCAACAAAGTCAAACAGAAACTCTAGGGACATTTTACATGCCGTATAATCATACAACATGGTTGCTGTCAATTTTCTGCATCATGAAAATCCACCGACTCGGGCCGGGCTTGAACTCTCAATCTTGGGTGCAGAGGGCCAGCAACATACCAACCACGCCACCCAGCCGGCTAGATGTTCAAAAACGCGCGAACGATATGAACAGGACAATAGCAAAGTCTTAGTCATTGGAACTAAGATTGTTGGGTCAAAATTAGTTTTAAGAGACCCGACATTCCCTTATATTAGCCCATACCACTGGGTTTAAAGAAGAGAAAATAGTCCATATTTACTCTAAGGTATAAAGAACAAAGTATTCTAAAATTATAAACATAGCACTAAATTATACAGTTAAATTACTATAGATAGTTTTTAAGACCTAATACATTTAAAAAAATAAATGTTAATGTTCATATGAAAGATAGGAAAATGAAAAAATCTAAATAAAAACAGATTTAGAAAAAATTTACACAGCAATGCGTGTGATGTTTGATTCAGATTCCAACAAAATCAATACAGGATTCCATTTAAAGAAAAATTCTTTGAAATACTTTTTAATGTATTTTAAATATAACTAAGTAAACATGAAAACAATGTTTAACAATTTAAATAAAAATATTTTATCAGAAAAAAAGCTACAATTAAGTCATAAAGAGGCAAAATGATAGTAAATTTTTTTGGATAAAATAATCTGCGGCGCCATTTGGCGAACATATAAAATCTAACAAAAATGATTAAAAAATAAATAAAATCTTAAAACAAGTTCAAAATATTGAACTTAGAAATGTGTGTACAGAGAAAATTAAATGAATACCCATGATCTAACCAGTGATTCTCAACCACAGTGCCGCGGCACTTTTTTGTACCACCAAATTCTTGCAGTGTGCCGCCATTTTTGTTTTTTTAATTATTAATTATACCCTGAGAAAGAAAAAAAGAACACGGAACCGAATAATTTGGCAGTTTTATAGAAATAAACTAATAAAACTATTAGATTATTGACAATTTGACAGTAATAGAGGAAAGAGTTATTCATTACATCCCAAATTTAGATATGGCCAGGGTTCAAACCCGAGTGCCCTCATTTTCAGGGAAATGAAGAGAAATAATTTTTTTTGAGAATTTCGAAGGCGGCAATGATCTGTCCCGTTCTGTATATTTCTAGACAAAGCACATTTTCGTATACACGTTCCTACGGAACACAAAGCAAAGGTTCGCTGACGCGGGTGTAAATCTCGTTGGTAGAGCATTCGGCTGCAGTTCGAGAGGTCTCCGGTTCAAACCCGGGTGTCCCCTTCTTCAGGGAAGTGGATAGAAATATTTTTCTGAGATTTCGAAGGCGGAAATGATTTGTCCCATTCTGTATATTTCTAGACAAAGGATTTTCGCATTCGTGACGGTTTTGCGTCACATCCGTGACGGTGTGCACGCCCATTGTAAAAATTTACCCTCATCCTATTTCTCTAACGCCCCAAAAGAAGTATGACTTGAAAAAGAGCTTTATAAAAATATAGAGTTGTGCAAGTTCTACATCTTATATCTGTCATTTCGGATTTTCAGCATTAACATAAAAAGTATGAAAGAAGGATCGAAACCTTTAAATGCAGATGACGAAATGAGAGTGGTATTATCATTTTTATGAATAAATATAAACGAAATTGTGAAAAATCATTAATCTCAAATTTCGCATGAAATGTATTTTTACAATTAATTTGTAATTAATTGCTTAATAAACATTTTATTATCTTTGTTGTACATATTATTTTATTTAAGATCGAAAATTATCGTCGTACACTGTTTTTTATATATAGTGTATTATAGATAAGTAAAATTCTTTTAAACTTATTTTATTATTATCGTTCGACCAAATTTTAAAATTGTTAATAGAGTACCGGAACAAAAAAATGGTTAAGAATCACTGATCTAAACAATAACAAATGAATTTTTAAGCATTTTTATTTATTTTGTTCTTATATATATATATATGTATATATATATATGTATAATTAACTAAAATATTTTAACTTGTAAATATTTAAGAATAATATGTGTGTGTAAGAATTATCTCCTATAAAAAAATTACTCTATTTGCTTTTTATTATTTATAGCATTCAAAGTTACATCAAGGATATCTATAGTATAGGTGGGTTACTGTTTTTTTTAATAAGGTTATATAAATATACATGCGCCTGTATATAAATATGTACAAAAAATATCTTATAATACGATACTGACGGTTAATTTGAAAGCATGATTATGCATATTCAAGGTGAGATTAGCTATTGGATTAGTTATACGACAAAATAACAAAGATTTATGATGCCTGAGATCTATTGTACGTTATAAATGAATGCATTATAGTTACATTCTGTGTAAATATTTTTCAGGCAGAATTTAAACTACGTTTCGTATGGAAGTAAACATCACACTCCGCAAGCGAGCGAGTATAATGAATCATCACATTTGTGCAAAAAATAAAATTTATTTTTTTAATTCTGATAAGTGGATTTACTTTTGCATGTTTTTATTTTTGTTTTTATATTAGAGGAAAATTTGTGTTGGTCTTTATTAAAAACATTAGTTATTTGTTTTTAATAATTGAAGTTAATTAAACTTTAATAATTAAACTACTTTTAATTATTTTTTTTATGTTAAGTAATATTAACATAAAAATATGTTAAGTAATATTAACATAAAAAACAATAACATATTACAGCATGTATGTAAGTTACCCTGGTAAAAAAAATGTCGAATATATAATTTCCAAGGAGTACCTGTTGTAACGTCGTGAGTAGTTAGCAAACAAAAAATTTATCACAGCCTCATTTTAAAATTAAAGCAGTATTTCATAGCTTCGTATGTTACTAAAAAGTCCAATAAATATGCCAAGCCGGGCGGACCGTCTATTTCTCGGGAGTTCAATCCTTATTCCGAAATCCTTATTCCAATCCAATCCCTCGCTTTTCCGGGCTCCTCTCCAGTTTACTCCATCCAGGGCTCTACATCAAGTTTTCCATTCAGGACTCGAACTCCGTCTCACTCCAGGGCTCTCTATCTGTCTCACTCCAGAGCTCTATCTCTCTGTTTCCATCCAGGGCTCCATTTGTCTCACTCCAGGGCTCTATCTCCAATTTTTTTCCTCTCCGTCCCCTTTCTCCTCAAAATTAACCCCTTTTAAACACCAGGGGCGGATCCACAACACGCCCCTCGTCTTCCTCATTGACAGGCCAAAAAAAAAAGGTCTGCCCTCGTCCCCGGGCCACATTCGTCTCCCATTTGTGTGGCAAATACAAACACATTCCTCGTCTGTCTGGAATCTAAGGGCGCCATAATTCTCATCCAACTTCTGAAACTCCCATTCATCACACCACCTGGGCCTTATAACCCCATTCTCTCGGCACTGGCTTTCATACAGGCTTCGCCTATACGTCAACCTATTGTGACCGGCTCTCTTTAGATATTGTAACTTCCAGAATGGATGTCGGCTTTTGTCCGAGGTCAGACAATACACAATGACTCCATAGCCACGTGCTCTTGTCACCTAACGTCTGTTTGGGGCCATAAAACTTCACATGAATAGATGGGTGAAGTTCACCCCAATCGAAGACGTCACACTGTAATGCTTATTTAATTCCTAAAAACTATTTAGGATTGAGTTTTGGTACATTTAGAGATTACCACACAAAATCCGGCGTATACTGCGCACTTTTAACACAAAAAAATAAGATTAAAATTTAAGGGTGTGTGTTATATGATGGGTATAAAAACAATAGAGCTTTAAAAATAACAAGAAAGATGAGCATAAAAATAATTTACTTCTACTCATATCGAAACACTGTTTATTTAAACGAAATGTAGCATGTCTTATGAACTAAAGTAGTTATAATTTTAGAAGTATACTAAATTTTTCAAAAGTCTGGAATAATACCTCGAATAAATGACTTCAGAACATAAGAGCATAGTATACTAACATTTCAGATTTCTTCGTAAAAAAA
>BMAV01017260.1:0-70474 GCA_019973955.1 Trichonephila inaurata madagascariensis | reverse complement strand
TGGCTTCGCTGGCTACGCACCAAACATCCGAACCGTCTCTCACGACGCATTGTTAAGGCTAATTGTCCTTTGCAGCTTGTCCCATCGCTAGTTTTTTGGCCGCCATCCATGTATTCATGGTATACTCTTGACACTGTCGACCTTGAAAATTCTGTCTGTTTGACGATTTTCTAAATTGAATGGTTCATGCGTCGCACACCTATGACTTGTTCGCGATCGAAGACGCCTAAATTAGGCAGTTCACCCATTCTGGAAATTCCAACAACTAATTCATAGCAACCACAGTGCACGCTATATATGCAGTTAGCACAGATCCCTCACTTTCACGTAAATGAAACGCAGCGTTTTCCAATTTGCATAGCCCTTGCTATCCCTAATTCAGTGGCACTTCAGTGTATAAAGGCGAATTATAATAAAATATTTTTGCGGAAGAAATTAACACATTGTCATATTTAATTAAAATACTTTCATTAGTAGGGTAGGTAGAGATGTGTTAGCGTTTCAGCTGTCTCTGTCATAAATTTTAAGAGCTCAATTTTTTGATTTTTTGGTGGAATTTTATTTGACATTGTACCCCTTGTTTGTATTGAAACCAAAAGTTTGCTACAGATAAATCAATGAAACGAATGGGTTCAAGAGATTTTGATGGAAAAGGGTGATTGTCTTCACAAATTAGAAATATTTCCTTGTTTTTTTCTCCATCGCTCACATCTGAACTTGATTCCCTTTCCAGTTTACGTGATTTATACGTTTTGGCTGCAGCACAGTCATCATCGAGAGACCACAAAGTTCATATAATCTGATTTATTCATTAATTGGAAAAACTTTTCTTGTGTGGTAAATCTTTTCCTTTTAAACACATGAAAAAGTGGTTTTTTGTTGTTGTTAAAAGTGAACACATAATTTTATGAAAAATACCAAAAAAAATGTATTAGAAAATTTTATTATTTTGTGACGAGTCCTTACGCGACCTTTATCAACTAATCCCCATGGGAAATCTTTGGGCTAGCATTCGCGTTTAATTCACAGCCATCCCTCTCCAGAAGAAAACTCGATATGCAAATTAGTTATTAGTTATTTCTTAGAGTATATAAAGTTAGAGTTTGGGTAATTGTAAGGCAAAAGGAGCGGGGCATCTGTTGCAGCGTTACTAAGGTGAGATTTAGGATTTACGCAACTTGTGTGTGTGTGTGTGACTTAAGGAGGGAGTTTTGCTACTATACTAAATTAGTGGATTAGGAATTGATAGGTTAGGATTGATTCAGGTTAAATTAATCTGTTTGCTTGCGCTTATTCACTTAGAGTTGTTGTTTTCTTTATATCACTCCTAGGGCTTCCTTTTGTGGTTTACTTTCTGATTGATTAGTGTGATTGAATAATAATAAATTAGATTTATCCTGGAAATTTCTGGTAATGCTTTGTTCCCGCCAACATCTTTAGGTAGGAAGGACGGTGAGGAAACGAATTCAGGGGGAAGTCGTTTACAATTTAAGGTATCCGAATACGTTCGGAACTGTGATTTTGGAAAAGCCCATAAATGGATAATTTTCATGATATTTAGTGTCACTTAGATTAGAATACATGTATACAATTGTTTTAAGCACATTTTGACAAAAAAAATTATTTAAGTACAATATTTTGGCAAAAAAATAACTTAGAATAATTTTTTTCCCAAATGTTCTCCTTTTGTGAAAAATGCTTCTATTGTACTAATATTTTGCCTGTATATAGCTCAGACCTCTGTACAGAGGCTCAACTAGAATTTTTGAAACGAATAACTCGGAAGTTGGTTTATTAATGTTTTACGAAAACAGAAGGGAGAAATTTTAAGAAAATACGCCGATAATTATTTCAAGTGGTTGTAACTCTGAAAATAATGTGAATTTTTCAAAAATCATAGTTGAGACTCTGTACAGAGGTCTGAGATATTTACAGGCAAAATATTAATACAATAGAAGTATTTTTTACAAAAGGAGAACATTTGGATAAAAGGTTATTCTAAGTTAATTTTTTGCCAAAATATTATATTTAAATTTTTTTTGTCATAATGTCCTTAAAACAAATTTGTACATGTATTCTAATCTAAGTGACACAAAATATCATGAAAATTATACATTTGTGTGTTTTTGTAAAATCATGGTTTTGAACGTAGTCGGATACCTTAAAAAAAAGAAACTCAAGCCTTATATACTAATTTTCTAAGATTTCTATATTAAAGTATTTTTTATATTTTGCCCTGCAAATATAAGACTCTTTTTTTTATGCTTTTCGTAAAATTTTCTGTATTCTGATTTCAGAATTTTGTGAAAGTTTCACGCTAAAATGACGGAATGGATGATCTTCAGAAAATATGCAACGCATTTAAAAAGTGACGTTTCTCATCTTAATAAAGGATAACGTCATAACATTTGCTACATGATGTGAGGGCTTGTTAAAAAAAATATAGTGTCATTTACATGTGTGTAACAGCCAAAATCTAAATTCCAGGAATGAAAAATAAAGTTCACTTCAACTACCTCGTTGAAAGCAAAAGGATGACAAAGATATAAATGCGTAAGAGAAAAAAAAAGTTTCACAAATTAGTTGCTACATTTTGCTTGCGTCAAAAAATAAGTTTCTGCTTAGTCATTTTGTTCCAGGTAATGAAATACAATTCTTTTCACAATTGTCGTCATATTTAATTTTGTTTTAACGTACAGCATTTTTTTTTTTTACAAACAACATTAAAAAATAAGGTATAATTATTTACAGGTTAGCATCATTCAAACAACCAATTAAATGAATGGGACTAGATGACTTTTGAAAAAAAAAAGATATAGTCGTCGGAAATCATATTTGTTGTTGAAAAGGTCAGTGATTGATTGATTGAATATTAACGTCGCACTGTTCAGCTACACGAGGGCTTTTGGCGACGGACCACGTAATTTTGAACCATGGTCAAGTGACGTGGACGAAACCTGAGCGGGCACCCTCCTCCCCTAACTACCACACCACACCAACGGGAGGATGTTTCAGCTCTCGACAGATTTAACGTGTATCGCTGCCCTACACGGCGGGTCTTTAGTGGTACTGGGCTCGAACTCGTGACAAGGCAAGCCACGATCCAATACCTATACCACTCGGCTACCGCGGTCACAAGGTCAGTGAGTGAATGAACATGAAGAGTATTAACGGCAGACCTCGAAATTATGAAACTCAGTCAATCGACGAGGCCGACACCTGAGCTGGCACCTTCCTTTCCAAATCACCACACCACGCGAGTGTGAGGGTTTTGCACCTTAATACAGCATTTCTCAAAATGTTTGGTGTGCCCCCTAAGAGGCTTAGTAACTCAACGATGGGGGCGAGCATACTGTAATGTCGAAAGAAAAATATTATTTAAAAAAAAAGTTATAAATTTATTGAGAGTTAATAAATAGAATATATTCTGACATAATAAAAAATAAAATACACATTCACGCTGATACAATGCTCTCATAAATGGATCAATACTGCGCAATGTATTCTGTATTTAAATTAACAATACTATATTATTATAACAGTTTTAAAAATTATTATATATATATATATATATATATAGTGACCCCACATATAAAATTATATACAAAAATTAATACTTATCTTGATAATTCATTGCGTTTGTAATTAATCCTCTAATTGCCGATTAAAAGTTACGCTATTCATTCCCCAATGCCATTGTTTTCCACGTATACGCGCGTATGTGATATATTGAGAAGTGGGGTAGGAAGAAAAGGAATAATAAAGCAAATCCTCGGAAATAAATCCTTCGCAACCACTGTCAAAGTCTTTTTATTGCATTCTAAAGCCTTCGGAATAATTTAATGGATAGCAGTGCACATAAAAGAACGTATTTTGGAAAACCGTGTATATACGTCCGGGACAATGAAAGCTTTGGCTGACGGAGACGATGGTACTTAAGAGGTTAAAGTCGCACTTTGTAGGTTTAGCGTCACATTATGCGATGATTGAATTCAATACATTGATATTATATGGGGGAGGACGTAATGAAAATTATGATTGAATATTGGATCGCAAATATTGAAAGTTTGAGAAACACTGTCTTAATATATCCAATGTGAATTAACTCATTTACACGGCGGATCTTCAATGAAACTGGAGTTAGTGACAATAACCACTAGGCTACCGCATCCACGATGAAAAGATCAGTATCAGGTTTCCTTCAGCAAATATTGCAAACCCACGCAATCTGAATCATCTGAGAAATTCTTCGGTTGAAATATTTGAGTTATTTTCTTAGAACTTGCTAATATTATTTTTGCTACCATCTATATGATGTTTTCTCAAGGTTGTTCTTTTTTCTCATTATAGCGAAAAATAAAATAAGTTACATAACGTGTTAAAATGGGAAAAGATATTTTTAACAGTAAAAAATATTTTAAGATAGAAAACTTTTTGAATCTTGTCCAATGTTTTTTGAAGCAAACACCAGACGAGACCATTCGTGAAGGAGATTCTTATTTTTTTTTCATTGTTTGATATCTGAATTAATCAAGTAGTTACTGAACACGTTTCAAAAAACTAACTTATTTCCTACATGATGAGCTAGAAAACTGCACGTGTTATTTGAATCGAAAGATTTTCAAAAGAAATGGTTTTTATCTCGTTGATATAAAATTGAAAAATGACCAGAAAACTTTTATTGTATAATATTTATCAAGGTTCTGCGAAAAATTCAATATTGGGTGCATAAATTTTTATCATTTATAAAACACCCGCTTTCTTGACGTCGATCAATTTCAATAAGTATATAAAATTTGACTAACAAGAAAAAAAATATATTAGGATAACCTTTAAGCGAGGGTAATTATATTGAAAACGATTTCAGTTTTATGAGGGGATGATTTAAAGTAACGAGTTGCTAAAACTTGGATTTATTACAAAATTTTCAGAGCATTGATTTAAAAATTGATAATGGTTCCCCTAGCCAAGTAGTCATGGTCGAGAACTTGTGACTGGAGTTGTATCTGTAGAGTCATCGATTCAAGTCCTGGTACCACTTAAGACCTTTGTGTAGAGGGGATAGTCAAGGTTCAAAGGTTTTTTTATTGTAAAAGCACTTGATATTTACATGACTGAATTCCCTGCATCAATGATGCATAAGACTGGAGCAAGAAAAAATACTTAAAAACTGTGACAACAAAAACAAAGAAGAAAATATCAGTCGTTGAATGACAACTACATCAACTCCCTAGTCCAGTGCTTCTCAGACTTCCAATATTTTGAACCAATTTTCTCAATCATGATTTTCATAGCTTCCTCCATACAATAATAATGTATTGAATTCAATAATAATATAGAGTTTGGCGTAATACTATAATACGACTTTAATTATAAACCGTAGAAATTATCAAGATAAGTACTAAATTTTGTATATAATATTGCATATGACAAGCCCATGGAGTTGTGGTATCCCCTCTGTTGGGGATACCCTCTCTCCACTATCCACGTGACCTACCTCTAAGGGAATAAAGGATGCACCACTAAACTCAGTCATAATAAAATCAGTTTATTCTTATCTTAATTTATATATAATACAACAACAATTCTAGTCTAGGAGGATATTGATCAAGAGTGAGTAGACGCTAAACGTATTACTGATAATTAGCGCATTTAACAACTGAATCTATATTTATATAGTAATTCCTAACTTAATAGTATCCTCACTATCTTATAGTTTAGATGAACTAGCTTATATACCGCTATTTCCTGGGTAAACAGCTACGTTCCGTAAAACGTCAATTCAACCTTTAATCTGGCTTGCTCTGGCTTAGGCAATGCTCCGCTAGTCTCGGACCCACTTTTGGCTTATCTACACCGGCACTGTTAGGCCAACTCCCAGAATGAAGACTCCTCTTCTAGACATTACCTCACTTCACTAAGCGTTCAGGGCCTCACTTAGCGATCCTCGCGAATACTAACCATCCAATATATATGATTCCTAAATTGCATAAACACGCTCTCTTCTTGGGTTGGTTGGAAAGAATTGCCATTCATGCCCCCAAAGAAACCCCAAGAGGCCAATTAATGGAAATACCGATAAAGCCCCGTCACAGTCACTGATAATTATCAAACTTGTTCTTAACTTAGTATTGATAAATTAGCTATCACAAATACATTGTCCAGTACTGAAACATTTATAAGTGTATTATATCAATGTAAATATGCATTTTATTTTTTATTATGCCATGATGTCTTTTATTTTGCTTCTTTTAACTATAAATTAATATTTTTTAAAAATTATCTTGTTTTCCACTTTGTGTTATGCTCATCTCCCTTTGAGGTTATCACGACTCCCCCCTAAAGGGTGCACCCCACAGTTTGAGAAACGCTGCCCTAGCCCACCAATATCGGCTGTGTTTTAGTTTTCTTCATTCAATGAAGAGCAATTTGCCAAATGATCTTTGTCTATCTGAAAGTTCTGTTTGCATAAATTGCCCAGTGGACAATTATATATACCAGCTTTTCTCAAACTGTGGGGCGTGCCCCCCTTGCGGGGCGTGACAACTCTACGAGGGGGGCCCGAGTCTATTGAAAAGTCGAAAACAAAAGATTTAAATAAATTAGTAATTTACTGAAATTAAACAAGCAAAATACATTCTGACATAATAAAATGTAAAATACACATTCGCACTGATATAATACACTTATAAATGTATCAGTACTGCAGAATGAATTTTATAATTAATTTAACCCCTCTAATTTAAGAACAAGTTTAATAATTACCAGTAACCCCATGAGCTTATCATTAAAAAAAACTTTTTTAAAAATTACACTTATCTTGATGATTTATACGGTTTATAATTAATACCTTAGAGCTGCCAATTAAAAATTACGCAATTCGCTCCCTAATGCCAACGTTTTTTACGTAGGTGTAAGTATGTGATGTACTCGGGAGGGGGGGATAAAAAGGAATAAATAAGTAAAACCTTCTCTGAAATAAGTAAATTTTTCGCAAACACTGTCAAGGTCCTTTTATTACATTCCAAAGCCTTCGGAATAATCTTATGGATAGCAGTGCACAGAGAGGATCGTATTTTTTATATACATACGTCCGTGGAAATTACCGCTTTGGCTGAGTGAAACATTTATATACGGTGGCACTTAAGAGGTTAAAACCCTAATGTAGTTTTAGCCGTAAGTATAGTAAGTATTGAATTCATGAATTGTTATTGTATGAGGAGGGGGGCGCGATGAAAATTGTGATTATATATTGGGTCGCGAATATTGAAACTTTGAGAAGCACTGATATATACTAATGCTGTATAAATTTTTATCAAGACAAGCATGTCCTGTCTCCAGGTGGAAAGTTACTGCCGCGAAGGATCTAGTGGAGTTTAAGATTTTACACAAGTCGAATATCTCCACTTCTTAATTTTAATTTATTCTAATAGTTTGGCAGTACAATTTTTTTTCCATAATTTATAATTATTTTAATTGAAGCAAATTCACTGCTATTTGATTGAAAAATTTCAGTTCCCTTTATAGCTAATTTATCAGCCCATTCATTTCTATTTATTCCTCAAAGGTGGAATCACCAGTGGCTTAAAGTTCTCAGTTTGGCGAGGTATGTAAGTTAGAAAAGTGGTGTGCCCTTCTTCACTTTAGCACTGTACAAAATTATGAGGATTTTTACTAGTAGTTCCGACGTAGCTTCCAAGAGTAACTTTAATTAACAATTAGTCAATTAAAAATTTACAATGTATTTTCAATAAGAATTTAATTTTACATTGAGATTTAGAAATTAATACTTATTTAGATCTGCTACTACTGAAGCAATGATATTTACATTTTTATTTCGGCTCATAAATGAACAAAGAATGATACTGCAAATCCCGAAAGCTTACTACAATTTTCTTTTTTTTTTCGTATCACTCAATCATCATTAGATATGCAACAGCTCAAAAATAAGTGTATGTTACATTTTCTGTATCTTTCGAATAAATTGATAGTTGTTTTTGATTGTCTCTTTTGAATAATTAAAGTTCCTTTTCTTCTTTTTCTCTTTTCTCTCTTTTTTTTTATTTATGATTATTATTCTTGCTAGCATATTTATGAATGGTTTGATTTTTGTTTCGTTTCCTGATCTTAAGCATTCATTTTAAGTTTTTAGCCAAAAACTGAAGCCAAAATGCTTCACAATGAGAAATAAATTTAAATTAAGCTGTTTTTTAGGTATAATAGGACTTTTAAATACGGCGATTCTCTACAAAGAGTTTATATCATAAGAAAGACTTTTTCATTAATTTGCTCATATATCTCAGAGTAAATTCAGAATCCGAAAGAGTGAAAGTTCTTTTGATAAACTACAATCAATTGACTTTAACGCAATGAAGTAAAATATTTATCATTATATTCATCCCGAAATTTGATCACTACGTAAAAATTAAAAGGCATATTGTGCTGGCCTCACAAAATGCAACACCCAGAAGGACCAAAGGTATCACAGAGAAATATATTTGGCAAATAACATGTTGTACAAAGATTAAACGAATGAAATTACAACCTTTTGGGGCGTGTGGATGAAGAAAAAATCAATAGAGTAGTCGCCATTGTTGGTAATAAAAGCTGCAGCACGCCTCGGCATAGAATCAAAGAAGTTTTGGATGTTCCTTGGAGTACAGCAGTCCATACGGCTTCCGCATGTTTCCAAAATTGATCTGGTGTAGCAGCAGGTGGTGTATCCCGGGCTAGTAGTTGTGCAAGCAACGTTTTCGTTGGGAGAAAAAGCCGGCCAAGAGAGCAATTCAATCTGATGGGTAAAGAAGAAGTCTTGAACATTGTGGGCCACGTATGGTTGCGCATTATTCTGCTGGAATATGGCTGATGGCAATGTACAATGCATATGACTAAAAACGTGAGATGACTACGAGTTCCAACACCTCAGAGATATAGCGTTGGCTGTTCAATGTACGGCAAAACGTACTAGAGGGGTGCGGCAATGAAATCTAATACCACCTCAAACCATGATACCGGGTGCAAGAGCAGTTTGGCGATGTATAATGCAACAGCTTAGCAGCCTTTCTCCACGATGTCTCCAAACTCGAATCCGACCATCACGATGTTGCAGACAGAAGCGGAATTCGTCAGTAAACACCATGCCATTCATTCCGTTGTCCATGTTCACCATTCATCGCACCAAAGGCGGAGCAGACGCCTGTTGTTTCCAGTCAAGGGTAAGCAAAGCAATGAACTCCTTGCGGATATTCCACTCCGCTGCAAACGGTGTCGAATGGTACGATCGGACACCGAATGATGCGTAACAGACTGAATAGTTCGTGATGTGGCAGCGCGATCCATCTCTGCCATGCGTACGATCCACCTGTCATCACGGGCAGTGGTGCAACGAGGTGGGTGCGACCGACCTCGTTGGTCCGTTGTTTCCTACTGCATCTAAAGATGGCAGATCCGTCACAGTTGCTTGGTTTTGTCCAACACGTTGACCTATTTCTCAGAAGGATAATCCGCAATTCCTATAGTCTCTTATTCTTCCTCGGTCGAATTCAGGTACTTGGTTAAAAAACCCACGGTGTCTTTCATGGGGCATAGGTAAACAGCTTGTGCAAAAAAAAAGAGAAGAAGATGAAATTGCCGTACATCAAATAGTAAATTTGTTCTCTCCTTAGATAACTCTTGCGGGTGGCTCAAGGGTCATCCGTGATGTGCGTGTGAGTTATAATGCAAATGATTTGCACACTAGCGTAGCTTGCCCTGAGAGGGCTCCGTATCAAAATTCCTTGGAGGCCCTTTTTGGTTGATTCTCAACATTTTACGATTAATTTTTGCACATTTTAAGACCCCTGATGTTTGGGAACCCCGTATCATTGATACAACGGTAGCTACGACTCTGGATTTGCATATTTCATCGCCGAAAATACATGATGTAAATTTTACATGATTTGTGCATGCTTTCTACTGGGTGTTGCATTTTGTGTGGTCAGCAGTGTAGATTTAATAGTTCAATAATGTTGAATTTTTATATTAAAAATTAACTTTCCATTCTTGGTTATTATTATGCATCAGATAAAATTTGAAATTTTATCATTCTCTGCAAGTTAAAATTTTTCAACTTGAAGATTTATGTGAGATGTATATATATTTTCTCTACATACATTACAAGCAACTTAAAAATAAAAAAGTGGTTCTGAATAGTTTTTAAAATATCTTCAATCCTATTCAAATTTCAAACTGAAAATTATAAGGTAAGAATCTCTAATGTTAATATCTGTAATGCAATTATTTTATTTTTGTTCGTAGCAAAACTCTCAAATATATTTATTAATAAGCCACAATGAAAGAATTCCTTTGGTTATGTAAGGGAGCTAAAATTTATATTTCTGCTTTCGTTCTAAAAAAAAGAAAGGCTTATATCAGTCATATATACAATACACGATTCTCAGGACATAGACAAATAAGACGCACATAAAATACATGACATATATAAGAACTATTTTGATTACTTTATGGTTAGTGTTTTTATTAATTATTGGTTCCTTCGATAAAAAAAATGAAAACATTATTTTTAAGAATATCTATTCACTGTTCAAGAATGCTAAGAAAATCTATATTTTATTAAATATGAAAGTATTTTTTTAGAAAAGTCTTTAAAGTATCCGACTACGTTCGGAACCGTGATTTTAAAAAAGAGCATAAATGGATAATTTTCATGATATTAAGTGTCACTTAGATTAGAATATATGTATAAAATTATTTTAAGGACACACACATTTTGACAAAAAAAAATTACTTAAATACAATATTTTGGTAAAAAATTAACTTAGAATAACCGTTTTTCAAAATGTTCTCCTTTTATAAATAATGCTTCTATAATAACAATATTTTGTGCTTATATAAAGTAAAGACTTCTCCAGAGAGTTTGAACTAGGAGTTTTAAAAAATTCACATTATTTTCATAGTTACAACCGATTGAAATAATTATCGGCATTTTTTTTCTTAAAATTTCTCCACTCTGTTGTCGTAAAACATGGAAAACCCACTTCTAAGTTATATATTTCAAAAATTTTAGTTGAGCCTCTGTAGAGATATTTAAACTATATACAGGCAAAATATTATTATAATAGAAGCATTTTTCACAAAAGGAGAATATTTTGAAAATTGGTCGTTCTATGTTCATTTTTTGTCAAAATATTGTACTTAAATATTTTTTTTATTGTAATACTATTCTTAAGACAATTTTATTTACTTCTAATCTAAGTGACACTAAATATCATAAATATTATCCATTTACACGCTTTTGCAAAATCACGGTTCCGAACGTAGTAGGATACATTAAGAATATAAATTTCTTGAACTATAAAAATAAAGTATATGCGTTAATATATTATATCAAAACAGCACCGGGTAATGTTCAGTAACTATTAACAGAGAGAAAAAGTATTAGTCATAGTAAGATTTAATGTTAATATTTTTTATAACAAGTGTATTTACGTATTAGATATAAAATTCTCAACATTGTGCTTTAAATTTATTACGATAAAAGATAGCTATTCTGGTGAAAATTCACCAAAATGTTTTCCCCAGGCAAACTGATCCATTTTCATAGTAATTGTTTTTTTTAAAGAAATGTTTCACATTGTTGCTAATATATAGAAATATTTTTTTTTTTGCCTTGTCATCCTACATTGCTCTATCTATTATTGTCACCTTTCATTTTGATCTAATTGTTGTACATTTATCAATTTTAATTTATTCATTAGGTATTTTTCTGCAAAGTTTTCACTTTGCGGGAAATTTGTTCCATCATATGTTAGTGTCGAAACACATGGCAACAACTTTTTTTTTTGATGACGCAGAATCGTTTTTCGTCATTCAAATTTATTATTTCATTTTTTTCAACATCATGTGGGTTTCAACTTTTCTTCGGTCTTTTTGAGGCTGATATTCACCTGAATGGATGTTCTAAAATCTACTGCACCACTTAAAACCTTCAACCTCTGGTAAGAGCTTTTTCAGCAATTTATTTTATTTTTGTGTGTATGCATATATAGCAAATTAGTTCTCACAAAATCATTTCAAAGAAATTTATTACTTAATTAAAAATTTTAATATTACTCAGATATTGTGAAAAAATAATATAACCACAAGTTTACATTAATATCACACATAAAACTTGAATTCATTAAATATGAGTGTAATACACGCTGTTTGTGTGTGACATATTTAAATAAAATTTATGTAGTTCTTTATTTTTTACTATAATACTTGATAAGTTTCCAAATCAATAATATTTTCTTTACAAAATGTGAGATTTTGCATTTTTTTCCCCTTATTCCACAGACTTGGATATAATCTGAGACAGACATCAAATACTTTTACCTAATTTATTAGAACTTTTTTCAATTTACTTCTAATGATACGTAAAGTATACAATACTGGCTTAAAAACAATAGTTATTATGCGTAATGAAGGGCTGCGGTAGCCCAGTGGTTAAGGTATCGGACCATGGCAGGCATGTCATGAGTTCGAGCCCAATACCACTAAAGACCCGCCGTGTAGGGCAGCGATGCACGTTAAATCTGTCGAGAGCTGAAATGTCCTCCCGTTGGTGTGGTGTGGTAGTTAGGAGAGGGGGGTGCCAGCTCAGGTGTCGTCCACGTCACTTGACCATGGTTCAAAATTACGTGGTCCGTCGCCAAAAGCCCTCGTGTAGCTGAACAGTGCGACGTTAATATTCACTCACTATGCGTAATGAAGTTGTCCTAAACTCTAGATTAGAAGTTATAATTTTGGCAAGCATTGTATAAAAAATTAAAATTTTGTAAATGAAGTTTTAAAATATATAAAATAAATGAGGAAACATGAATTAGAAGATTATTTGGATTTCAGATAAATAATTTCTTTCTATGGGAACCATGTAATAAAATATATTTTGTGAGAGCCATGAACCTTTCATATACAAAAATTATTTTATTGATTATGAAGATGTGTATAATTACAATAAAGCATGATTACATTTTTTCAATATTTCAAGGCTTTATTTAGAATTTTTATTAAATTGTATTGATGGAATTAAAGCATATATTTTAGAAATTTTCACATTTTTTAAAATTATAATTTAGAATTATACTTACAATGACTCAATATTTATTTTCTTAGAAACTTTATTTAATTGAATTCTCTATCTCTATCTAATGGGAGTAAATTGCCATTAAAAACAGGAGATGAAATTATGATTGAATTTATTTGTGTATAGTACTATATCTTTATATTATCTTTAATGAAGTTAATGCGGGACTTAAAATTTAAATAGTTCTTTAATAATTTAAGTTATTTTCTAAAATAAATTAAACATGAATTTAATAAAGAATTTAAAAAATATAACATATGCACTTAACTTTGCTGTCCAGCCATTTCAGCAAAAGAAGGCTGTTGCTAAAAAAAAAGTTCTTCAACTCAAGCCATGTATGTTTGTAGATCAAGCTAGAATTTTGTTAAAACAAATCCAAGAGACTTAAAATCTAAACTAAATCTCTACGAATGGGAGCAGGTATAGTAATAAAATCTTACATGTAAAAAAAAAAAAATCCTAAGCAATTGAAAAGATGGTCATAAGAGATTTGCTCAGAATTATAAATTGTGCGGTCTTTTTTTATTTTTTAAATCAAAAGTCTAAAAATATTTTTATTATCGCAAATTGGCATGACCTTCCATATCTTATATTAATATTTATCAAGTTGCTTAGAATTATAAAATAAATGTACAAAAAAGTGGTAAAAATTTCAATTTTTCGGATATTTATCGATAAAGAATTTAAATGACATGAAAATAATAAAAAGTAAAATTTTGAACAGTAAATTATTTTATTTACTTAACATTTATTAATTATTTAATTTATTTAACATTTTTATTAATTATTTAATTTATTTAATATTTATTAATTATTTAATTAATTTAACGTTTATTAATTATTTAATTTACTTTAAATTTAAATTAATTTAATGTAATTAACTTTGAAATGTCTGTCCTTTATAATGCACTGTACTTTTTTAACGTAATGGGGCTGCGGATTGGTATTTTACCATTGAAGACCTAGTACATTCCCCGGAAGCTGGTATCTCTTTTTAGTATGGCACTTAATAGAAGGATACCAAACGCCGCAGATGTAATTTTAAAGCCCAGTTTCCTCTCCAGAGGAAGGCACCTGAGCTCTGGCGATCCCAAACCGTACTTAGGATTTTAATTTTGCCGAGAGCACCCAAGCAAAACAGGCACTCAAGGGATATTTTACATGCCACCTATACACCTATACATAGACATTAAGATTTAGATCATGAGGACAGAACTAAAGCAAGAAATATTTTTTAAATATATAATAAGTGAAATATTGAACAGGGGAAACGATAAAAATATGTATTGCCTCATGTGTGGACTTAAAGACGAATTGTCTATTAAAATGAAATATTAAAGAAAAAATCGTTACTATTATAAATAATAATATGCTTTAACTACTAAAGCATCACCCTATTTGGATATCTTGTGTTTTTTTTTTCATTTAGCAAATATCTAAAGTAGGAAATGTACCTTTCAGGAAGCTACTGACATTTTATAAAAGTGCTATAAGGATCACAAATAAGACTTTTTGGTGGGTTCGGGAAAACATTGAATAATAACAGGATTGAGAGTGAAATATTTAAAGAAATATTAGAAAAGTTTAAAGATTTTCTTCAACATGTTCCATCTAATTATACAATATAAAACCCCATTAGCGAAGTTGCGTCAAATCATTTCCAAAATAAGTTTAAAAATAAAGTTTTCTTGTGATTAATTCCATATGGTCCAGGCGTAAGCTATATCAAATAAATGACTCCAAAAATCTCCACGAAATTGCAAAATAGACAGGGTGTAGCAATTGAGTATTCCTGGTCTAGTTTCAAAGATGGTGTGTAGAGGCCGAGTAGAATTATAAATTGTGCAGGCATTATTCCCATAATCCAGGGGTGGCCAACCCGTGGAGCGCGTGCCACAGTGTGGCACGCTGCAGTTTTAACAGTGGCACGTGAAGATTTACTGAAGTGGCACGCTGCAGTTTTAACAGTGGAACGCGAAGATTTACTGAAAAGTTAAAATTTTTGAAAAGATTGTTGTAAAAAATCATTTTTTACAATTTTATTGAAATATGGTTGTCTCAGACAAAAACCTCAAAATTTGGATCCAAGTATGCTTGTGAATAAACTTTTTCAGTTATGACAATAATAAAGTTAATTCAACTCAAACCTAGATGATAAGCACTAAAAAATAACCTAATTTTGTAAGTGCGTCTTCAAGAGAGCGTCTTCCCCTAGTAGAGATAACTTATTAAAAAAAGTAGAAATTCAAAAGCTACATTAATTACTGAGTATTTAATTATTATTAAGAATTAAATGATTCAAGTTGAAAATTTTTACTTTATACTTAAGCTAACTTTTTGAACGTGTAAAAACTTTGTTAACAGTAAAACCAAAATTTGTACTTTTGTATCATTTATTGTATTATTTGTAAATTTCGACTACAAAGACTTGCATTAAAGATTGGGCTATTTGCGTGAAAACCTCATAATAGCCAATAAGTAGCATTTTTATACTTTTCATATTGTGTTTGTTGGAAATGTGGCACGCATATTTTTTTTTTTTTATCGAATAGTGGCACTTCCCCAAAAAAAGTTGGTCACCCCTGCCATAGTCAAAAGAAGGAATCTTAGCTACAAATGATAGCTTAAACGCCTCTATCTCCTTGATGTTATGGGTACCCCAGGAGTATAATTCTTAAGATATTCACTAGCGAGTTTACAAAATGATGATTTAAAACAGCGATACTCAGCCTGCGGCCCACCGAGCCTTTTAAGTGGCCCGTTCATGGCCCATTGCTCTTAGAAATTTACTTTTTTAAGAACATTGTATTAAAAATTTAGTGGGAAGTTCTTTGTCAATAAATCAAATATATCAATTTTGCTTTTTCCTGTCGTACAGGTACGAATTGATATTCTTTTTCTATTTGGAACGGTTACGGTTAGTAATAACTTACAACAGTGGAGTAGCCACAATTTTATGAGTGGAACTAATTTTTAACTGTCTTTCATATCCTGCAAGCGAAAATTATTCGAAGAAAATATATCGTTTCAAGACGATTGACTATTTTGTAGTGAAAAACAAACATGGATCAGTAATTGTTTGATTTGTCACGAAAGTGCTGTATTTAAAAAATACCAATAAACAGGAACCGTTCAATGACACTTTTCCTCGAAGATATCTTTCAAGAGGTGATAGTAGGCTTTTTTGAATAGTCTTTGCAACAGCAACAATGTGTTTTGCCAGTGGTAATATCACAGTGGTAACAAAGACATCCTATGAAGTTTGTTATATTATTGATAATCAATGAAACCGTTTTCTGATGCGGAAATTGGGATGGAGTGTTTCTTAAATGTTTCTAATTTAGTGTTAGTGACAAAAATAAAAAATAAAAATATAAAAAATAATAATTAAAAAAAAAAAAAAGCAAAAGAGAATGTATAATATGTGAAATTGCCCCCCCCTAGGGTGCCCTTCTCCTTGATTATTTGCGTGAGCTAGAGGTGTAGGATTAACAAAAGAACTAGAAGTTTCCATATTCTTAATATGGCTTTATTAAGAATTTAAACTTAAACATCTAACAGATTAGATAATAATAATATATGCGAGAGAATCTACGATGACAAAACACACAATATCAATAATACCGAAATAACTAACTCGGACCACTATCAATATCTAACCCACCTAATCTCAATTCCAATAACATCACAAGTCCTAATATTATATAGTCAATCCTACCTTGATCCGATCGCCGATCTAATCATAAGAGAGTTGCGTCTTTACTCGAGTGCAATGGTATCCACCTTGACCTAATGGCTCTATCTTCAGGATAACCTCTGTTGGCTGTCACTTCACAATCATATCACTCTCTATCATAACATTCCCCAAACTGCCATCTCACTTACTCAAACTTCTGATACTTAAAAGCTATCTAATTTGAATCTTACATTCACGTTTCACTTCTTGGGTTTTGGTTGGAAAAGAGTTGCCATTAATCCTGGCCCCAATAGAACCCAAAGGACATGTTAATGAAAAGACGCGTGAGCCCGTCACAAATATTTTGATCAATTTTCCACATTTAAAATTACCAAAGCTATCTTGGTCTTAAAGCTTTTCTCCACCCTCTACTATTTATCTTTATGTTGCGGCCCGCGAGAAGTAACTAACATACCTATGCGGCCCGCGTGAAATAGCTGACATAAGTATGCGGCCCAGCAGAGAAAAAAGGTTGAGTATCCCTAATTTAAAGCCTCTTCCTTGGTGGTAAAGGAACCACCAGAATTATATTCGCCATCAAGGGTACAAATGGTGGTTTGAACGCTTCTACATCCCGAGATAGTAAGAGTACCACCATGAGCTTGGTTGTAAGCCATGCCTGAGTCAGAGGGGTTTTCTGCTTCGACACACCCGTTCTAGCTAGTTTTTGATTAGGTTTTAAGGATTATTTATTTTTGATTAGGTTTATTTTTGATTAGGTCATAACAGTATTTAAATTAGATATAAAAAAACGCTTTTGGTTAGAATATGAACAGTTTTATTATGGAACATTCCTTCATGAGATGGAAGCTGTTGAAAGTTTATTGAGTTATTGAGATTATTCAAGAATCGAAACACGTAATTTTGAACCTCGGTCAAGGTACGGAGTCGACTCTCCAGATTTTCCCATGACATAAATGTGAGGATATAAATATAATATATAATTTAGAAATGGATCTTATTCGCATTTTATTACACCAGAGTAGAGAAATTTTAACAAAAAAAACAAAAAAAAAACACCTGTTATAATTTTATTTAGTTGTAACTCTGAAAATAATGTGAACTTTTTAAAAATATTAATTCAACCCCAGTATAGAAGTCCTAGCTATATATGTGGCCGCGGTAGCCTAGTAGTTAAGATAGCGTATTCGTGACCGACGTGCCATGAGTTCGAGCCTAGTACCACTGAAGACCCGCCGTGCAGAGGTGCTGATACACATTAAATCTGTTGCGGCTCAAATGTCCTCCCGTTGGTGTGATAAGGAAGTTAGAAGAAGGTGATGTCAGTTCGGTGTCGTCCTTGTCACTTGACTATAGTTCAAAATTACGAGATCCGTCACCAAAAGTCCTCAAGTAGCTGTTTCGTGTGAAGTAAATATTCACTCATTCACCCTAGCTGTACTAAGGCAAAATATTTTATTATAGAAGCCGTTTTCATAAAAAGAGACTGCTCTGAAAAATATATTTTTTTCTAGATTCTTTGCCAAATACAGAATTTGAGTAATTTTGTTCTTGTAATAAAATATTCTTAAATCAATGTATGTGTATATTCTAATTCAACTGACACAAAATATATCAAAAATTATTCATTTGTATGCTTTTTCAAAAATCACGCTACGTCAATTTACTTTGCCTCTTAAAAGACGTTGACCACTGTTCCGAACATGCACATCCTTAGAATTTATCTTATATTGCACACATGTGCTAGTTCAGAAACTTACAATTGTACTTTCTTCTATTTAAGGCAGTGTTTTCAAACTTTAAATACTTGCGACCCAACTTTCAATCATAATTTTAATCGCCCCTCTCCCTATACTATAACAATGAATGCAAGAATAATGTACTTTCGGGCTAAAAATACAATATGACTTTAGTTATAAACCATAAAAATTATCAAGATAAGTATTACATTTTGAATAAAATTTTGTATATGACAAGCCCATGAGTGTCGCTAATAATTATTAAACTTGTTTTTAGTTTATTATTGAGAAAAATTAATTATCAAATACATTTTGCACTGCTGATACACTTAAAAGCATATCAGTGTAAAAGTATATCTTATTATGTCAGAATATATTTTGTTTTGGGTGTGCTTACTTTTCGCAAATTAAGAATTATTTATATATCCTCTATTTTCGACTGTTTGAAATGCTCGTGCACCCCACAGTTTGAGAAACACTGGCATAGGGAGTTTTTACGGTGAACCTTTCCTCCTCTCCTTCAAATAGATATTAATTAATTTCAGTGTTAGTTAGATAATAACAGAAAGTTCTAGCTCAAACAAATGTTTATTGTTCTGGTGATTTAAAAAGATGATTAAAAACGATTATATTATTAAAGTATATTTTTTAAACAGAAGTAATCTTTATCATGGATAATCACTGTTAAAACGCTTTGTCTTTTAGAGAGTGAGTGTTTATTAACATCGCTAGATTTTAATTCAAAAATTTATCCGATCAGAAAACAGATTTTCCAGCCAATTTGAAAAATACAGGGTGTCCGGTGTTATTCAAAAGTAATTGATTATTATTACGGAACTACCCATCAAAATGTAATAAACTGTTCATCCATGGATTGGAAATTCCTCCGAGAGTTTTTGACTCTAGTCCGATCGGTCGCACGTGCGTGCATTATTCGACAATCGCAGACGATAAACTTGTTATACTGACTTCATCAGTAAAAATGTGGACGCATGTGTACAGTGCAGTGAGTACTTCGGATAACGGAATTTAAATCAGTCACGCGTGTATAGCGAAGAGTTCGAACTCAGTTAAATGTTGATCCCCCCGACTTGAAAATCTATCCACCAATAGGAAAGAACTTTACAAGAGACGGGAATTTTGGCGTCTCAAACAACCAAATATCCTTAAGGTATCCGACTACGTTCGGAACCGTGATTTTGCAAAAGCGTATAAATGGATAACATTTATGATATTTAGTGTCACTTAGATTAGGAAATGTATATAAAATTATTTTAAAATAGTGTTAAGAAAAAAAATTTAAGTACAGTATTTTGACAAAAAACGAACATAGAATGACCCTTTTTCAAAATATTCTCGTTTTGTGTAAACTGCTTCTATTATAATAATATTTTTTCTGTATATAGCTCAGACCTCTGTACAGAGGCTCAACTATATTTTTTAAAACATATAACTTAGAAGTGGGTTTATCCATGTTTTACGACAACAGAGGGGAGAAATTTAAGAAAAAACGCCGATAATTATTTCAATGGGTTGTAACTCTGAAAATAATGTGAATTTTTCAAAAATCATAGTTGAGCCTCTGTAAAGAGGTCTGAGCTACATACAGGCAAAATATTATTATAATAGAAGCATTTTTCACAGAAGGGAAACATTTTGAAAAAAAAAGGTTATTCCAAGTTAATTTAATGCCGAAATATTGTATTTTAATAATTGTTTTTTGTCAAAATGTCCTTAAAACAGTTTTATACATGTATTCCAATCTAAGTGACACTAAATATCATGAAAATTATCCATTTATGCACTTTTTTAAAATCACGGTTCCGAACGTAGTCGGATACCTTAAGCTTTCGTGATCGGAAACAGTGTTGATCGTATCAGTGGCGTAATGAAGAACATTTGCCACCCCCCCTGCAAAGTCAGGTTTTGGGCCCCCACGTTGGATTTAACAAAGGGAAAGTACTTGGCGGCAATCAGGCTTTGGCCCCCCTAGAACCCTGCCCCCCGCGATGCGGAGGTTGATGGGTGTACATTACACCACTGGATCGCATGATTCATTTTGTAGGTTTCCTGATAAGTCTATCAGGCAAGCCAATAACGACATTCCATTATGTCCAAACTCATCGCTGTAGACGTTTGAGTGATTCAAATTCCGTTAACCTAAGTACGCATTGCACCTTTTACTGTGCCTTCCACAGCTTTACTAATGAAATCAGTGTAATAAGTTTATCGTCTGAGATTGCTGAATAATGTACGCCCATACGGCTGATAGGACTAGACCCCCAAAAAATTTTTCGGAGGGATTTCCAATCCATGAATGTGAACAGTTTATTATATTCTGATGGGTAGTTTCGTAATAATAAGCCATAACTTTTGGATATCTTAACCCCGGACACCTTTCATATGAAGCAGAACTATTCACTGAGTTATTGCATTTTACCTAACGGCATCACGTTGCAAAATAATATTTAAAAAAATTTGAAACAGCAAGTAATGAACTAGATAAAATTTTTTCCCCACGTTAACTGCAAATGAAGTGCAACAATTGCAACAACAAGATAACAGTGAATGAACTAGTGAAGAGGGAAAAAATAAACGTTGAACAGAGTAAATGATAGATAATGTTTATATATACTCAAAATATATATTCGTATATATTTAAAATATTCGTTGTCATTGTCACAATGCTGAATCATCATTACGAAAGCGAGTGAGATTTTAGATTGGTCACAGTTATCACACAGAGAGATATTGAAAAAAATTATAATGATTTTTTGTTTGTTTTGTTTTGGTAAGAATTTTGATCTCTTTATCTGTTAAGGAGATAAAAATAATTAAAATAGTTGTATCAATATATTTTTCCCCTCAGCTATCCACAAATTAAATATTTAAAAGGAAAAATAAGTCCCCCCAAGGGTATTAAATTTTTATTTTTTTAAAATTTTTTTCTAAATTTAAAAATTTTTCTGTTTAAAAAAATTTTTTATTTTTAAAAATTTTAAAATTGAAACCGCATTATTATAATTGTTTTGAAAAAAAAAATTTTTAAGGAATAAAAATAATAAAATATTTAAAAACCCACACCACAAAAACAACAAAACACACACACCAAAAAACCACAAACAAAAAAAAAACAAACAACAAAAAAAAAAAACCACAAAAACAAAAAACCAAAAAAACATAAAAAAATATATATATATATAATATATACCCCAACCAACAACCAACTTATTTTTTTTTAATATAAAATAAAATTTAAATCAAAAAAACCCTTTTTATGGGAAATTAACCCTTTTTAAAGAAAAATTTTTACCACCAGGGAAAACGCTTATTGTTTTAAATTAATTTTCCTCAATTTTTTCCATACCCTTTACCCTATTATTCATGTTTTAAAACTTAAAAAGCACAATTTTTATATTTTTTTATTATATATAAATTATTAATTAATAAATATATATATATATATATATATATATATATATATATATATATATATATATATATATATATTTTTTAAATCATGAACCTACAAATTATCAAGATAAGTATTAAATTTTATGTATGACAAGCCAATGGGAGTCACTAGTAATTATTAAACTTGTTCTTAACTTAATATTGAGAGACTAGTTATATAAAACATACATTTCGGTACTCATCATAAATATATTATATCTGTGTGTATGTATTTTTTTTTATATTTTTGTATTTTTTTTTTGCTTTTTTTGTTTTGTATTTTTTTTAAATTTTTTTTTGATTTTTTAGATATGCTCCCCCTCGTGGTTATCACCCCCCTAGGGGGCAAAACACATTTTAAGAATTAATTTAAGGTACCCGACTACGTTCGGAACCTGATTTTAAAAAGCGTTAAATGTATAATTTTCATAATATTTAGTGCCCAAGATTATAATACATGTATAAAATTGTTTTAGGACTTTGAAAAAAAAAATTATTTAAAACAATATTTTGGAAAAAAATTAATTTGGGGAAAAACCCTTTTTTTTTCCAAATGTTCTTTTTTAAAAAAATGCTTTATTAATATTTTCCATATACTCCCCCTCAAGAGGCTCCTATGATTTTTGGTTCACATTATTTTTAGGTTCAACCATTTGAAATAATTATCGGCGTATTTTCTTAAAATTTCTCCCTTCGGAAAAAATGAAAAAACGACTTCAAAGTTTGGAAAAATTCTAGTTGACCTCCGAGAGGTCGAGCTATATACGGAAAAATAAATCTAACAAAAAGAAACTTTTGGAAAAAAATTAAAGTTAAGCCAAATATTTAAACAATTTTTATTTTATATAACCCAAACTTGCTTTTATGTAGTGACACTAAAAAATAAAAACCCCTTTTTTTTCGTTCCGGGGGTATCAAAAATCTAAAAAATATTAAAATGTTTAGTCCTGTATGCGGCTAAAAGGAAATACTCAAAACTAATTTAGCGATATGACAAAGCAGAGCAGACGAAAGTAGAACTAAATTCAATAAAATGATATCAATGTATCAAATCCATTTTTTGCGCGCATACACACACACAACTAATGGTTTATATCTTAATATTGTGCTCTACACATTTTTGTTTTTTTTTTAATGCTATGTTGCTAGTATTATATAATAGATACTAACTTGTTAGTGTTAATTTTATTGCTTCTCATTTTTAACAGAATAATGTTCCTTATGTTGCATTATAGTTATCAAAATACAAATTTGTCACTGCATATTCCTTGGGTTTATGTTAAAGAAGATAAACATTTTCAATTGAGATCTACTAAATGTGCAGTCGACTTTTTGAGCATAAAAATCTCTCACTTTTCTTGTGCGTGAATAATTTTCTAAAAGGTCAGATCTTAAATGAGTGAGTGAATATTAATGTCGACTTATTCAGCTACATGATGGCCTTTGGCGAAGGACCTCAAATTTTTTGAACCATGGTAAGTTTTGAGGACACCCCCAAAAGCGGCCCCCCTCTTTTCTTCCCCACCACACCAACAGAAGGATGTTTGAACCTCGATAGATTTAAAGTGTATCAGCCTCTATGCACGGCAGGTCTTCAGCTGTACTAGGCTAGAACGGATGACACGTGGGCTACGAGTCCGTTACCTTAACAACTAGGCTACCGTTGCCAATAAATGGTTTCAAAAAACTTTTTTATCTAAGAATTTAGCATTTTTGTTAAATCTAGATTGCATGCGCTTGTTCAGAAACTTGCAATAGTACTTCCTTCTATTTCAGGGCGGGGTGGACTAGTTTGTCTTGTTTTTTTTCAGCTAAAAAGGCTGAAATATAAAAAAATTTTGGTGATATAACAAAGCAGAACAGCTTTTACAACTTTAAAAAATTGTCCTTTTTTATTATTTTTTTAAAAAAGGGGCACTTTTTTCTTTTGTTAGTTTTTCCCCTTCCCTATAACGTCTTGATAATAGCTTCTTCTGCTACTGGGTTAATTCATTAATCCATCTTGGGGCCTGAACTTCATTCTAATTTACAAGGTAAACAAAAATTCTTCCCTTTTTTTAAACCCCAAAAGAAATGACATACAAACAGCGTACCCATTGTTGTCCTCAAGTAATCCCATCGGCATTCAGCACCTTCTGCCAACATGTCTCCAGTTGTTCAACCCCCTTTCTAAAACTCGGGGTGTGGGACGTAAAAAAATCCCGGAGAGTTTGGGGCCATTCTGCTTCATTGGTGAAGGATTTCCAAAGATGATTGTCGGGGAATGGAAGGGTGGTAATCTGATGAATTCGGGTCGGCCAGTGGGGAAGGCAAAAAATCTCCCACCCAAATCCTTTATCGTATTCCTGGTCACCCCGCGGAAAGCGGGCCCCGCGTTATCATGCAATAACATCCCCCCTTTTGATTAAACAGTGCTGGCTCCTTCTGATGCAGTGCCCGTTGTGCACGTTCCCAAATTTCTGCGAAATGGGGCGCATTGACTGTTTGGGCCGTTGGTAGCAACTCATAGTGAACCACTTTACGCAAATCCCCAGCCAAAGCATAATCTTGGTGGGTTTTGGTGGGCTTGCGGTGGAACAGTATCCTGGGGTGACAACCAATGTTTGGAACCGGTGTGTCATACAGAACCCCCTTCTCGTCACTGGTCAGCACCGATTGAATATGGATGGCTACGGTGCGAAAGCAACGATAAACGGCTGCCACTTTTTGCTTATGGCCCCAAAAGCATGTGAGGGAACCCCCCTTCTCAGCCTGTACGTCTTACCTAAGCGGTCAGATGAAGTCTAACCGTTTCACTGGAATGTTGAATTATCTGACAAGTTCCCACGTTTGACTGCTGTCCTCCCCTTTGGCCCCCTGCGGGCCCCCATCAAGGCCTGTGGTGTCCCTTTTGAGCTTTATTACAAAGGGACAAATCTCCCGTCATGAATTTTTGAAACCAATACCTTGCCGTACGTTATTACGCCTATCCCCCAAAAGCTTGACTATTCGGCGCTTGATGCAGTTGCTGATAAGCCCACTTTGAAGTCGTAAAGTAAACAACCCCCCCGGCTCCTTCGTACGTCCCTTTTTCTTGCTCTGTACGATTGATGGTGGAGCAGTGGATTTTCTTTTTTCAACTGATATTCCGACTCTCGCTGCGGTTTTAATCATTCCCCCGAATTTAACTTATTCTCACTTCTTTCAATGGAAACGAGCAAACGTCAAGAACTTTTTTGCTTACCTTGTATTTTTATAACTTGTCATTTTAGCCTTATAACAAGTAAGTTGTACGTGTTTTTTTGGGCTTTTAAAGCTATACTTCTTAGTATTTCGGCTTTTAAAAAGTTTTTATTGATTTTTAATTTTAAAAATTTTAAAAAAGATATTCTATAAACAAACACAGCAAAATACCATAGGGACATTATATTTTATATTATTATATTTAGATTTATAACCGTAATAAAGCAAGATATTATTATTTCTCCTGCCAAGAAAAATATCCTTTCAAACACAAATATATTTCAAATTAGCCTTTTAGTACTTATTTACGTAAAATCCTTCAGTAAGTTTTGGATAACATGGTTTTTTCTTCACATAAATACGTAAACTATTTATTAGCATAAATTTGCATATTTTTTGGCAAAATATATATTTATATAGATTTTTAACCAATTTTTACAGTTTTATTGCTTACTCATCTGTTTTCTATAATGATTTTTACGTATTACGAACTATACCAAAAAATCAACAGCTCATATGTAAGTGGTATAACGTGTAAAAAAAGGGAAATAAATGCCAATGCTCAATTAAAGTACTTACATAAAATGAGGCTGCAAAATTTTCATATTTAATATAGTCACGTGCTGAACAATGCATCAAAAAAAGTGATAACCATTAGAAATTTGATAAACGTTAATCTCTTACTTATTTGAATAAAACTGACATACTCAGCTTCCGCCGAAACAATCATACAATCACGGCTCATGAAATATTTTCAAATACACACCGTTCGGACTGGTGGTATATTTTTGAAATACTATACTTATGTAAGGAAAAATAGTATTGAAAATATTGACATTTAAGAAATAACTTTTGTCAGGAAACTACTTTATACTAATAACACGGAGGGGATAAGTGAGTATGATTCGCTGACATTCTGTTTAAAAATTTGATTAAAAAAATTACTATTAAAATCAATTTTAAAAAATTCTTTTAATTAAAACTATATATTTTTCTAAAAAAATAAAATTATTTAAACATAAAAAATTATTGTTTTGGAATTTTACCTATTGGTATCTTTTAAATACTTTTACAACTGAAAAATTTCATGACAACCAATATTAAAAGAGGATTCAAAATATTGTTTATTTCAAGTAAATTATACTTTGAGTCTATCCTAAAGTTTATTATCTCCATTTTCAATTTCTTAATCATAGTACGAACGTTTAAGGTATCTGACTACATTCGGAATTGTCCTTTTAAACATATAAATGCAATTTTTTTTTTAATATTTACTATCGCATGAATAAGGCATGTAAAATTGTTTTTAAAAATTTATTCAATAAAAAAATTTTTAAAAGAATTTTTTGAAAAAAAGATATTTTAAACAATCTCTTATTTTAGAAAATTTTTAAAAATATATTTTGCCCATATTGTTTAAATCTTCTGTAGAGCCTGAAATAAAATTATGATCAAAAATTTTTTCATATTTTAATTTTATCAAATAGAAATTTTATTAGAAACAATGGTTTATATTTGATTGATAGTAACTCTCAAAATTAACGTAAAATTTTAAAAAATCTTAGTTTAGACTTTCTATGTAGAGGTCTTAGCTGAGACGAATTAAAAAAAAAAATACTCATTTATGCCCTTTTGCAAAATCTCGGTTCCGAACACGTATAGTTAATAACCTTAAAATACTTTTTCTAAAGAGAATAAAATGTAAATAAAACTATTTATACATTTTTCTTTTAATTTTTTCTTCAATTAAACTGTTTATCAAAAAAATGACTTAAAAATGTCCCCAAAGGGTTTTTTTTTAAAAAGCATCATAAGAAACATTAAAAAAGGCTACAGTTATTTTAAACTAATCATTATTTCCCACCCAAACTAACAGCTAAATTATTAAAAAAATTACGTTTAAGTAGTATAAAATAAATGCATATAGAAATCAAAATTTGCAAAGTGTTTTCGATTATTTAAAACAAGGAAGTGTTTGCTTAAAAATAATCATTAAATCTTTAATTATCAAATTTATATGTTCAAATGTTCACAATAAATAGCATTGGACTAAATGTCCATCAATGAAATTCATTTAGTTTTTATTATGCAAAAAAAGAATTGAATTTTAATTCAAAAATTCATTCAGTTTTATAGAGATAAAATAGTCAAACTAATAAAGTTATTAGAGTCAAATCTTTCCTTTGTCTGTTTCGGATTTCATGTGTTTATGTGTTCTTGTTTTAAAAACTGAATTTTAAAAAGGTAAAGAACAGTTATGAAGTAAGAACTTGTACTATATAATTCCTGTTGTATTTTAATTTCGGATTTGAGTAATGGTAATAGAATGTTTGAAAATTCGAGATTCGCATGTAACAGTTATAATAATAAGTCATACTAATTATGTTAGCATATAATTATGCATTTAAGTGGATTGCTTATAAAAGTCTATTAATTCCGTATTTATTTATATTAACAGTATATAATAATATGTTTGAAGATTTGAGACTTTGTACAGTCAAGTGGGTTAGCCATATAAATATATCAACTCATTTCAATTGTAATTTTTGAGATAGCTCAAATCAATTACAAATAACTAATTTCAATAAGAGCCATTGGAACATAATATTTTGTATCCCTCTCTTTTTCAGTTAAAATACATCAAAAGATACAATAGATATACTTAACATAAATTTTGAGAGTGAGTAATAAATATAAATAAATTTATAATCACAAATAAACCATATGCATTTTTGACATTAAACTTATGGATTTAAAATAAGCTAGGTTTCTCAACAGTTTTAAAATATTTATAGTCAAATTACTAACTGAAATAATTAATAAAATTATTTTTATAATATTAGTAAATTTTTTAAATTGAAAAAAAAAAATGTATTATTTTGTTTTGTTTTTTTCAGTTAAGCAACTTCATGCTGAACTGAGGTCCTAAATTCTATTACATTTGCTCAAATATATATAGAAAAAAAAAGACGAAAAAATTTTTTAACTCTACCACATTCTACAAAAATGCTGTTGACTTGCAATTCAATAAAGCAACGGAAAAAACCAATGTTTCAACAACATCTGTTAAAGTGCACGATGAGAAAGAAACTCCAGAAAAAACAATGGAAAAACCAGGTATGTTTATTTGTTTATTTAAAATAGTAATTAATTAATAAAAATTTTGTCACTTAATGGGACAAAAAATCTAAAAAGCAATTCTTAGCAATATATGTCTTGAAAGATTGATTTTTTCCCCTTCAAATGATTTTGAAATCATATATCATTTATTAAAGTCAATTTTTATCAGATGCGTGTACCTCATCTATTGGTATCTTCAACAGAAATAACGGTACAAAATACAATAGTTAGCACAGAAATATGAAACCCTATTCTTTGATATATGGAGTAGCAATATGGAAATAAATACTTTTTGAAATTTTCTTTCCAAATTCTAAAAAACTCCTCGATATTTAACGATACATGGGAATCAAAATTCTAAAATTTTTAAATTTAGTTTAATTTTTATAAAATTCTGTATGGAGTTTCTTTAATAGGAATGAATTTTACACAAAAACTTTGAAAATTAGTCACAGTTTTTTGAGTTAAGATTTTTCTGGGGAACTATATACATGTAATTAATCCCCATCACTTTGTTTGTTAGTTATGTTATCACCAAACTAAATATGTTTCAACCTTCTCACATATTAAATATTTCTTCCTAAACTCTCTTTTTAATTGTTATTCTTATTTCTTGTCATTTAAAGAAACCTGAAATTCCTCTCCCCGATTCTCTGAATTCTATTTCTCTGCGCAGACGTCTTCTGCATACAGTGTGCGAGCTACATAATCAGAATTGGAATACCTAAAGATTAATCGGACTTAACATTATAAAAATGAACAAAAATTACCAGTAGCGACTGACTTTCATTTAAGAATAACAAAACTCCATCTCATCCAACAAGATACCATTTGAGAAAAACGTCAAAATCACGTTATATACGTATAACACAATATTTATCAACGTTTTCGTGAAAATTCGCGATGTTGTAATTCATATGACTGTTAAGAGTACTGCGTTTTTGAAATTTGGAGGCATTTCAGAAATATCCAATTTTTATTTTTCTCCTTTCAAGGATAAAGTGAAAATTCATTTATCGTTATGGTATAGGAGAAAAAAGTTTGGAACACATTACATTCTTAAAAAATTGAATTAAACCAAATATAAATTAGTAATATATAAGGAAATGCATTACTCTGTCTGAAGAGTAACATAGTCAGAGTCCAGAATTTTTAAAAATGCGTAAATTAGTGCAAACATTATATATCATCACTCATTCACACTGCACAAGTTAAATTGATTCGTAAAAATGTGTAGTTAGCGGATTCTCTGAAAAGGTCCGAAATAAAACACTTGGACGACAGGAAATGCAAAAGTTTTCCGTACGTACTGATTTAGTGTTATATCTTCTGACTGTACCAGCAGTAATGCGTGCAGTGATTTTGATCAAAACAAAATTAGTAAAATATCCGGTTATTAAAAAATAAACACATCTGCATAATAAAATATAAATATTGATATAAACACACAGCCAGATTCAATAGAGCATGTCCTCAATTGACGCTGTTATGTCTTTTTGCTATGGTGTCTCTGAACAAGAGTTCTGATACTAAAATATATGTATGGACCACATTTTCCTCACTGCAGTCAACCATCAAAATAACATTTTATTTTTCAGGTGGCTCAAAATCTTATATTCGATATCGTTATGTAGTGGCTCTACTGGAATTTTTTCTTTTCTTTGAAATCAATACTTATCGGTTGAACACTAGCATCAGCATCGTGACAATGGTGAATAATACTGCTGTCAATTTATACAAGACATCTAACATCAGTAGCGATTCCTGTCCAATGAATATGTCCAAAGTGCAAAGCATTTAGCCATAGAGGTAAGTATACTTTGAGGATATTAAGTATGAATCATTCATTGCGCAAAGAACTGAAGTGAGATTCTAAAAACGATACATAGTTACCATGGGAGCCTAGTAAATTGTCTGTCTATACCAAAATTCTTCGAAAAATACAGAAATTTAAATTTCATAAAAAAATACGGTTAATTGAGATAGAATAGCTTAAGTATTGCACGAATGTCGCGCCCTCTTCATTTGACCATGGTTGAAAATTACGAGGCTCATTGCCAATGCTCTGTTGTTTATTAACCTCGCTCCTTAAAGCGTGAGGTTAATAAATAATCAATCAAAAAGTTTTGATTATTTTAATTCAAAATTTCATGCTAGCATATCATAACAAAAAACCTTTATAAAACTTTTATTAAAAAAAAACATACAGTCTGTCGAAGGCATTGTTTTGCCTTCTGCTTATGATTCCCATAAAACTAAATGTAGAAAGGTATGCAAGGAATAAAATGAAAAACCCACGCATGTATGAAATACCTTTGATAAGATAGACTCATGTATTCAAATTAACTAAAAATATCAATACCTGAAAAGTCTCTAGTGATATACAGGGTGTCCAAGCTTAAAGTATCTAAAAGTTATGGTTTATTACTACGGAACTACTCATCAGAATGTAATAAACCGTTCATCCGTGGATTGGAAACCCCTCCGAGAGTTTTTGGGTCCGATCGGCTGCATGTGCGAGCACTATTTGGCACACAATCGCAGAAGATAAACTTGTTATACTGACTTCATTAGCAATGATGTGGATTTCATCGCAAAATGTAGCGCGTACTTTGGTTAACGGAATTCAAATCTGTCACACACGTTTGCAGCGACGTGTCCAACAGAACGGAATGTCGATCCTCCGACATCAAAATCTATTCACCAATGGGAAAGAACTTTAAAGGAGACTTTGGTATCTCAAACTGGCAAGTATTCTTAAGTTTTCGTGTTAGAAGGTACTGTTGATAATGTGCATGATTCATTTTGTAGCAGTCCTGAAAAGTCATTAGGCAAGCCAGTAACGACATTCCATTCTGTTCGAATTTGTCACTGCACACGCGTGACATTTAAATTCCGTTACCAAAGTAAGCACTGCCCCTTTTGTTGTGGAGTCCAGATCTTTACAAAGAAGTCAGTGTGACAAGTTTATTACCTGCGACTGCCGATATGCATGCACGTGAGGCCGATCGGACTAGATCCAAATAATCTCGGAGGGTTTTCTAATCTACGGGTGAACAGTTTATTACAGTCTGATGGATAGTTCCGTAATAATAAGCCATTACTTTTGGTAATTTAAGCCCGGAAATCCTTTATTATTTAAAAGATTCGCCATAAAAAAAATTTAAGTTAAATTATCTTATTTTTCCATATATTTAAAATTTTGAAAATTTTTCTTTACTTCAACTAAATGTGTTTAGATCCTATTTCAACAACACTAAAATTAATATATTTACAGTATTACTTTCTATTCCTTCTAAAGGACTTTTTATTAATTCTCGTCAGTTGTGGTACTAGCGATTCTCATACTTAACGGGATGGAGGATTTTGAATGGAATTAATTATTTAATAAAACTATTTTCAGCTACATAAAATTTTAGAAATAAAATTTTTAAAATACATTTTAAAAATTTATTAAGAAAAATTTAAATATTTAAATCATGTTTGGTGTTAATATCAAATGTTGGGATTTTAAAAAGCAAGCAAATGTTTAGTTACATATCAAAATCAAGAAATTTATTTTTACATTATATAGTGCGTTTTAAAGGAAATTTCATATTAACACTTATGGAAAAAATATTGCGAAAGCTTAAAAGTTCTTTTCTAGTTAATGATTAAGCAGAAATCAAAGGAAATTTATTTAACATTATATAGTGCGTAATTTTAAAGGTAATCTCTCATATTAAAACTTCATGAAAACGCATATTGGAGCTTGTATTAAATTTCCTTTACAGCTTTCAGTGCCTGTGTTTAATTTCCTTTGCAACTATTGCAGCTCTCTCTTTATTTGATTTTAAAATTAATCCTCTAAATTTAGAGTTCCGAAGGGGAAGGGATTTGGCTTTCATATATGCTATGGATGCTGTTATAAACCCACTCTAAGATTATATTATAAATTATAAAAATTGCCAAAATTATTTGTTAATTATTATATTTAAATGTTGTCGTGTGTTTATTACTGGGATACACACGAAAGACGTGAAATAGATGAACAGAAACATATAACACACACAATCACAGAAGAATACAGATTTTATTACAAACGATGATCCCACCAAAGAACAGAAGAGTACGCTGCTTTCCTTTCGAGACGGAATCCATTTCAGGTGAAAGTCCTATTTCTTTTCCCGAAGATACATTCATGCCTTACTCGAGATTCAACCCGAACCCACTCGATTACAAGCCGAGTGTCATAATCACCATACTGGGTGGGGAGGCATTATGTTTAAATGAGTAATATTTATAGTTATCAGCCGAAAGAAACAGTGATTAGTGACGTTGATTGCTGTGTGCGTACTCTAAATATTCGGCAAGATGTAAGTCCTCTCGAGAGGTTGATGGTAGAAGAACGAAGGGTAAGAGGGATGTTCTATCTCAAAATTGTGTGGAGCGGAGCGAAATCGTACTGTCACATGCCTGATGCTCAAACCTGTGGATAACGATAGCCGCAATCTAGCCACCTTTTGCCACTATGAGTTTGTGTGCCACGATGGGGGGGGGAGTAGGGTAAGCAACAATAACAACCTAGTTGTTGATTATTAAAGGAAACTAATGCTTGCGTATTTCTAACATACATTTCAACATCTAATTATTCTCCTCCAAATAATGAGCTTTAATGCATATTTTTTAAAATTCTCTTTGCAACTTCTTTTTTATTCACAGAGTTTGGATCCTTTTTTTTCCAGCCAGATGGTGAATTTGAATGGAGCACTGTCATGCAAGGTTACATACTGGGGGCCAGTTTCCTAGGCTACGTTAGTACTCAGATGCCGGTGGTTTACTGAGTGATATTTTCGGAGCCAAATTTGTAGTTGTGTGTGGACTCTTAATTTCATCTATTAGTCATATACTCTCACCTGCTGCAGCTTATTCAAGTAGTTATTTGATGATAGTGATACAGTTTTTTAGAGGCGTTGGTCAGGTAAGTAATAAATTTTTACAAAAAAGGCTCAGTAAACTAATTAGTAAAATTTTATTTAAGGTATCCGCAAGTTCGAACCGTATTTAAAACGCATAAATGTAGTAATGTCAGATTTTTAGTTCACTTAGATTACAATACATGCAAAAAAATTGTTTTAAGGACATTTTGAAAAAAAAATTACTTACTACAATTTTTTCCTGGAAAAAAATAATTTAGAATAATCTTTTTTAAAAATTTCCCCTTTTTAAAAAAAAGCTTTTTATTATAAGAATTTTTTTGTCTGTATATAGCTCAGCCCTTTTCAAAGGGCCCCTTCCGGGAATTTTTTGAAATATATAATTTGGGAAGTGGGTTTATCCATTTTTTTACGACAACGGGGGAGAAATTTTTAAAAAAAAAAACGCCAAAAATTTTTTAAATTGATGGTAACCTGAATATAATGTGAATTTTTCAAAATTTCCCTATTGACCCCCTCTGTAGAGGGTTCGAGCACATACGGGAAAAAAATATTATTAAAATTAGAGGTTTTTTTCAAAAAAAGGAGAACATTTTAAAAAAAAAAGATTATTCAAAGTTAATTTTTTTGCCAAAATAGTGTATTTAAAAAATTTTTTTGTCGTCATTAAACAATTTTAAAACATGTATTCTAATCTGGACACCAAATATCATGACAAATCCATTTATGCGTTTTTTTAAAAATCTTTTGTTCTGAACGTAGTTGGATCCCTTTTAAGGTATCTCAACTTGTTGAAATGAACACATTCGGTCAAAACACATGTTTTATATGATTGAATAGAGCTATATCTCTTGGTTTTACAAAGAGTACTTTGTTTTGTTTTTAAGCTACCTAGATGCTAAATTAGAATTATTTTTATTAAATTAGAAAAATCAGAAATGGGTCCTGTAATTTAACCGAGGAGGTCAATTAAATTATTCAAAATCTCTCACGGTGAGTCTGATAACTCAAAAGATTATGAATGTATTTCTATAAAATGTTTTGAACTTGATATTTATTATTTTCTAGAGAATGCATTGAAATACATCTTATTGTGTGAATATACTTTGAGTTACGGCATGCTATTTAAATAATTGTCTCGTGAAAAGATGTCACATTTCTTAGAATATTTACTTGATCAGCTCTAAAATTTTAAAATTTTAAAAAAACATTAAAATTTTAGTATTTTTTCTAGATAAATGCATCTAATCCATTTTAGTAATAATTTTGTTAATATAAGTTCATTACTTTTTTTTCCTAATTTCTTTGAATTTTACCAAAAATATTGCTAAAATTTCACTTACAATTATGAGTTTTTTAAAATTTAGATAGTTATTTGTAAATATTGTTAGTTAAATATAAGTTCCTATTGATATTGATGCCTAAGAAAGCACTTATAATGTTTTAGTATGCTACTTTTTTTTAAAGTACTCCGAACGTACTCGGATACCTTGAATAAATATATTTGAAATTCAATTTTAAATTAAAAATCTAAAAAAAAAAATTTTAATATAGGTAGTTATAATAATAAGTGATTAGAAAAATTTATTTAGGGTTACTTAAGTTTTGCTCACTTAAAGTGTGTCACAGCAGACAGGAATATATTAATAAACATGACTCTTGTTTTACCGCATATTTCATACTGGGCTAAATAAAATTTTTTTTTGAAAAAAAAAGAATAAAAAAAATTTTTTAAGTAAATTTCCCTACTTAGTTTTAAAAAGAAAATTTTTTTTTTAGTTTATTTTTTAATTTAAATAGTTAAAATTAATATAAATATGTATAAAATTTTTAGAAAAGATTCAAAAATTAAGTGGGAAATTTAAATTTTTCATTAATTACCCTTTAAAGTATCGTATTGTCATCCGAAACAATTGTGTCTATAAAATTTCAGTTCAACTGAAGGGTTTTTAAAACGTGAAAAAAAAAATTTTTTAAAAAGTTTTGAAAAACAAAGTCCCCAAAAAAATGATGCCAACGTGGTTGTATTTGAAATTTTTTGAAAAATTTGGGTTTTTTAAAAATTTAAATTTTTTATTAATTAAAATTTAAAATTTTGTATTGCCATTCAAAATAATCATGTATATAAAATTTCGGCTCAATTGAGCGCTTTAAAATGTATTTTATTTATGAACGATTGAAAATTCCACCAAGATAAATAAATAAATATAGAGAGAGTGGGAGCTAAAATAGTAGGAATTGAACAAAGAGGCATCAAATGATTACGTCTGTTATCGTACATGCAAAAATCAACATCAGTGATGTATAGTAGGAGTTCACAAAGTGATCGGGGGACCGAATGGAGGTGCGAAATATTGACAAAGATTTTTTTTCCTTCTTTTCACAAATTTCCCACAAATTAAACCCTCACACTATATACATACATACATATATATATATATATATATATATATATATATATATATATATATCTTTTTTCAAATTTTCAATCGTTAAAAAATATTTTTTTTTATCCACCCCGTTCAAAATACATATATTTAAAATTCCGTAGATAACCCACTTTAAGTTTTTCAAATATATTACTTCCCTAATTAAATTTAACTAACGAAAATAAATTTTTCTTTGTTGAATTAAGTAGAAATGACTTAATTTTTTTTATATTACTTTGATTTGTTATTTTTTTCGGGTAGAGCGCCGTGGAGCTCCGTAATTTCCCAAAAAGGGGCCCTAAGAGTTTAACATTTTTGGGGAAACCCCCGATCCAAATTTATGTGGGAAATCTTAAAGTTCCCCTTTGAAAAAGGGTAGAAAAACCCCAAAGTTCCCATGGATCACTGTTTAAGAACTGCATCTGTACACTGTAATATCACAAGTATCAAAATATATATATTTTTTTCAATTGAACAGGCGATATATCACTTTCTCAATAATTATTCTTTTATGTCTTTTTAACTCAAATTGGCTGAATTTATTCTAATTTAGGGCCTTTTGCCGGCTGCACATTTTGTCATTGCTTCCAACTGGTACCCAAGTACCGAACGGGGCTTTCTAAATTCTTTTGCTATATGTGGCTTGGCAATAGGAGCTGTCGTCAGTGGATTTTCAACCGGGTCAATAATTACGACACCCGGACTTGGAGGATGGCCATCTGTGTATTATATATACGGTAAGTCGTGCAAAAAATTATCAAAGAGTATTTATATGTACGTATTTTAGCTCTCACAGAGCTCACCCACAAGATGGGGGTCACTACTTAGAGAGAGGTTACTTTCGCTATAGAACGTAATTTTTCTCTAGTAAAAAAAAAAAAAAAAAGGATATAGAAGAGAAAACTAGAACCAACCAAAAATGTTTATTTTTATTTTTATTTTTATTCATAACTTTTTATTTTTATTAAAAAAAATATTTTTAAATTTTTTTTGGAATTACGTGGTTTTGGTGGCTTTTGTGGTGACGATCCCGGGTTTTGTGACCCGGGTTGTTATGAGTTAAAAACCCCCAAAACCAATTAAAAGACAGCCGGGAGAGAGGGGTTTATGTATTAAAACTGTCGAGGCTTAAAGTCCTCCTGTTAGCGGGGTGTGGAAGTTCGGAGAGGATATACCAGCTCAAGCGTCATCCTCGGTGCTTGACTATGGTTAAAAATTACGAGGTCCTTTGGCAACTGCCATCGTGTTGCTTTATAGTGTGATATTAATAAAACACTCCCTCAACCAGGAATTAAAACGTAAATAATCATCACATATTTTTCTTAATTGAAAATAATAAAAATTAACTTACTTATTCACATTTAAGAACAAGGTTCGCCGTTTTAATGATATGCTTGATTCGGAACAAATTTAAATATTCATAAATCTTTATTTTGTGAATGCTGTATTTATATTGTTACGAATTTGTAAAAAGTGTTTTTCGGGGTTTTAAAGATTTATATTACTCTGTTTGGGTTTTTTGCACACATGTTAAAAAATTTTACCATTTTAACAATGCCGCCCCCCTTTTGTTTTAATGGCGATTCCCAAAGAGAACTTTGGGGAAAACTTGGCGGTAGAGCCAAGTTGGCATCATTTTTTGGGACCTTGGATGGGAGTTCGGGAACCCCCTTTGGGAAACTTTCTAGAAAAATAGTGGATCTGTCCACCAAGTCACGAGCGGCTATATTTCAGGAAGTTTCCCGTGCGCCCAAAGGGCGAGATGTTTTGCCGGACCAGGAGTCTGGATTAAATCAGCGAGTAGTGACGATTGTTTTGACGAGCGATTAGCTCCTTTTGCTTTGGGAAAAATCTTAACTTACGGGTATTTTTAAAAAAGTGGGTTTTTGGGTTTTATTGTTTTTGAAGGTGTGAAGACCCTTCGGATATTTTACTCTGTGAATATTGCTGCTGAATCCTGTATTTAAAGGATTGAATTTTGATAATAAAAAAATTTGCATCGCCTTAAAGAACTGTTTATTTTCTTTGTGATTGTTCTGCATAAAATTTTAGCCCCCGGATCTACGTTTTAAATAATATTTTTTCCCATCTAACCCTATAATTCAATCATATTTTATATATATACATATAAAAACTTGCCTTTAGTGGCATACATTATTGCCTAGATAAATTACACGATTCTTGATAAAAAAAATTTTTTTTCAGAAGATAAGAGTCGAGAGAAAACTAAATAACTAAACAAAGGAGGGACTAGTACTTATTCAGGATTAATTAAATTTTCGACATGCGTGAATTAAATTATTATTTGGAAAGTTTGAATTTATCTTTTAAAACACGGAATAAATGATGTCGATAACAGAAAAAGAATCTAGCACAATTTCTATACATAATTAAAATACACAGCAAATAATTCAACTCCATTTTTTTCTTATGTTAGAACCTAAAAGAATTTATTTCGTCAAAAGTTCTATTAAAGTCAAAGATCTTATTTTAAATAAAATTTCCCAATAAGGAGAATGACACAATAATTATAAATCCAGTTTTATAACTATCCAAACTATAAAGAAGGGAATTGCTCTAATATGATTTAATATATTGTGTAAGTAAATAATTAAACAATTAATATTCAATTTAAATCAAGAATTTATCCAAAATGTCATGTGTATATTTATAATTAAGGTATTTTTAAAATGCAGCCATACGGACTGCTTAAAAGTTGCTCAACTTTCTTTTATCTATATACAAGATGGATTATAATTACAGTTTCAGAATGTGTGTGTGACTCCGAATTTAAACTGACTATTCTTGAAAAAAGGGTGATGTACCCCAAGGCGTATCAATAGATGGCGCTGTAAGCTGAAAAACAAAAGTGGGTTCGGCTGCGAGTGACATTTTGAATCGGATTACGACGGCTTTGGAAGAGTCGCACATTAAATCAAAGGCATTGTTCAACGCGCATGATCGTTTTAGTTTTTTGACGGAAAAAAAATGACTCCCAAGTCATTCAACAATTGTTAAACCGGTAGTGAAAATCCCATCTTCTACGGCAAAGTCGCACCACATTGTATAGGAAAAATTAGTTTTTAATAGTCCTTGGGTCAAAAACTGTATAAAAAGCACCAATGAAAACTCTAATGATTTTTTTTCTCATGGCATACCGTTTTCTTCTTTTAACTATGTTCTTTCGAATTTGAAGTCATTTTGATGGGTGTTTTTTTACATCATTTTCAAAGTGGAACTTTATTTATAATCACCTTGTATTTTAATCAATGAAGCTTAACATTGGTATATTTTAATTAGGGGTAGGATTATGTATAATTTTTTTCATAATGCGAGAAAGGGTTAAGATATGAAGAAATAGAAACTCAGACAAATCCCCAAAGATTTGACTCCAACTTTGAAAATTATTCTAAAAATTGATGTAAGAAACTGTTAAAAAATATGCATGATAAAGTTTTAATATACGCATTTCCCACTTCAAAGTCTTGCAACTCAGAAAAACCATACGAAGTAAAAACAACAATGCATGCTAGCTACATATTTTTCCGTTAGAAATTATACTTAAATGCGTATATCTATACGTAATTCACAGTATTATTATCTCGTATTATTATTTAAATTTATTAATAGAAGTTTTAACAATGATCAATTTATTATGGAACAGTCAACTGGTTTTAAATATTAAATTTTTTCCCATGGCTAGTTAAATTGTGCTGCTTGCATTATAACAGAAAGGCAATGAGAACTTTTTAAAATATTGAGCAAATGAAAATGTTTGATAAGTAATTTATGTAAGTTATATCGGCATTGATCTTGCTTAAGTTTAGATTAAATATCTTTATCTGATTTAATAAAGATATTTAACCTCTGTAACTGTTGTATAATTTTTGCTCCTACTTACATAAATGTCTGTTGATTGTTTATGGACTAAATCATAATTTAAATAACAAATCCTTTTTTTGTTACTTTTTCACTTACTCAGGAGGCTTAGGACTGTTATTATGCGTATGCGTTCAACTATTTTTGTACGAAAATCCAAAAGTCCACCCAAACATCAGTGAAAAAGAAAGAGATTATATTTTACAAAACATTGGTAAAGATTTGAACAAAAAGGTATGTAGCAATCAAAGATAATTTTTCCCATCTATATATCTCTATATTGTGGATTATAGGTTTTTGTAACCGGAAACATTTTTTTTCTCTTAGAGACCTCCTATACCATGGAAAAAGATCTTCACATCTCGGCCAGTTTATGCAATGATAATCGCAACTTTTGGTCAGCTATGGGCTTCAACTCAATTACTTTCAGTTCATCCAATATTTTTGAGCACCATTTTACATTTTCCTGTTAGAGCAGTAAGTTAATTAAGTGTTTATAGTGAAACATTTTTTAAAAAAATTAAATTTTAATTTATTTATTGAAACAAATTGCTCAATAGGGTGGGGATCGAATTTTTTTAAAAAACAATTTTGAAACCTACCTGTGTGGAAAAAAATGTTCTCTGTTGTATACATACAGGGAGAAAAAAAAATTTTAAAAATATTTTTTTTAGTTACGGTATCCGACTATGTTCGGAACCGTGATAAGCGTATAAATGGATAATATTTATGATATTTAGTGTCACTTAGATTAGAAAATGTATATAAAATTGTTTTAAAAATAGTATTACGATAAAAAATTATTTAAGTACAATATTTTGACAAAAAATGAACATAGAATGACCCATTTTCAAAATATTCTCCTTACGTGAAAAATGCTTCTATTATAATAATAATTTGCCTGTATATAGCTCTGTACAGAGTCTCAACTAGAATATTTGAAATATATAACTTAGAAGTGGGTTTATCCATGTTTTGCGACAACAGAGGGGAGAAATTTTAAGAAAAAAACGCCGATAATTATTTCAAATGGTTGTAACTCTGAAAATAATGTGAAATTTTCAAAAATCACATAGTTGAGCCTCTGTACAGAGGTGTGAGCTATATACAAGCAAAATATTATTATAATAGAAGCATTTTTCACAAAAGGAGAACATTTTGAAAAAAAATTATTCTAATTATTTGCCGAAATATTGTATTTAAATAATTTGTTTTTGTCAAAATGTGCCCTTAAGACAATTTTATAGATGTATTCTAATCTAAGTGACACTAAATATCATGAAAATTATCCATTTATGCGCTTTTTTAAAATCACGGTTCCGAACGTAGTCGGATACTTTAATCAGATAAAGAATTTTAAATTTTGTTTTAGAGCGCGTTCGGGAAAAATGCTGCGGAGATTTGAAAAATTTTGAAGCATGTGTAAGGCTGTGATACACGCGAACGAAGCTTTTGAGTGGCATTGATTTTTCTGAGAAGGCAGGGAAAGTATCAGAAACGACAAACGCTCTGGACGTCTGCAGACTTCCCGCACCGTTGAAAACATCGAAAAGGTTTCTGCGGCGGTATGTAAAATAGGCTTGGAACAATTGTGATATCCTCGGCCGTATGTCAATGAATACTGACTAAGGATTTTAGCATGCATAGGGTGTGTCAACATATCGTTTGCGGCATGTTAAACGAAGGCCAGTCTGTAGATGAAGTTAAAAGTGTATCTGCCGCAGGCTGAATTAAAGGACATGGCTAAAAATGGATTCCAGAAACGTTTCGATGACCTTTACAAGCCATGGCAAAAGTGTATTGTTACTGAAGAGTCTTATTTCGAAGAAGGATGCGTTTCAGCAGTTTAATTGGTAATATTTTTTAAGTTATGGACTCAGTCGGGATCTTTTGAATGCTACTACGTATATTATAGAAAAATAATTTTATTTTCAGGCGAAAAAATACTCCAGCCAAAATTAAGTCTTTTTCCCCCGTTTTTTCAAAATATTTTGACTCTCAATCGGCAATATAAATTTTTTAAAACTATTTTTTTTTACTACTTTTTTCTTAATTTTCATACCATTGAAAATCTTTTCCGTATACGTAAGTTTCGATTAATAATATATTTTTTTTCTCCTGTAACCGCGATCCATCCTGTTGCGCAATATAGCATAACGTAACCTATTAGATCTTGGAGCAGGACTTATTGAATTATTTTCTACACTGCATTCGTACATTTATGAATTATAAATTTAACTGTTTTCAGTATCAATGTATTTATTTTAATAATATAGAGCTAGCTTAAATGAATTGTTTCCTAGTTACAAGGTGTGACACACACAAAAAAGAGACTGGTTCAATAAATCATTGGACTTACAGAATCGGTTCTCCGTGACAGTATCTTCTTCAAAGTAGTTCCCTTCTGCATCCGTTGCTGCTGTTGCTAGTAACAGTTCTGGAAGGAGGGTTTTGAAAGCCACTTTAGGAAATTTTCCCTTTTTGTCTAAACCTCTACAACTGTGGTAAAATGGGTTCCCCTTCAGAAAGATTTAACTGTAGTATATAAAAAAGTCTCATGAGGGCATGATGATGAACAAGAAGGATGCTCCAGCATAGTTATGTTTTTGCTGGTTAGAAACTACTTGACAGATAAGGCCATTGAGCGGATGCATTGTCTTGGTGTAACAGCGATTCATCACCCCCCAATTTTGGGCATTTTTCTTAATTTTTTCACGAAGTCTTTTTATTACTTCAAAGAAGTAGTGTTGACGAACCAACTCATATCACGAACTTTGGCCTATAATCGCTGACCTTGGGCGTCCAGATGTTTATCATATTCCGCACTGATCCTTCCCCCTGAAAACCTATTATACCATTCAAACACATGTGCACTGGACAAAGTTTCCTCTCCATAAGCCTCGGTCGATACTTGAAATGTTTTTGTTGATGTCGATTCGACAGTGTTTCCGGCAGAAAGCAGTTGCACGTGTCCACTCAATGACACAAGTATTTTTAGCTGGCGCCCTCAATTAAGACGAAACTGGCCACATGGATAGAGAAGGTATGTGGTATGATGTCACCCAAACAGTTGTTGCCAACTCCACTCTTTCTTCAGGCTGCACACTTAGTCTCATTTTTTTGTGTCACACCTTGATATTTCTTTATAGAATATTTAAAATGAAATGTGAAACTTTCAGTGACACCTAATCCTTTGTTATTATTTACCGAGTTCTCCTTTTGTTTATTTTTATAGAATGGATTCCTTACTTCCTTTCCATTTATATTTCAAGCAATAGTCACTTTCACGGCAAGTTATACATCTAAGTGGTTGAACGCAAGGAACTATGTCAGCGTAGACAAAGTTCGGAAAGGGTGCAATTTAATTGGTAATATTTGGTTTTATCTTTCTTTCTGTCATTATTCACATAAAAATCGGCATTTTTAAAACCGACCCTTTTAACCATACAGTAGACATCATAGCTTATTTGCATTTCAATATATAAATTCAATAAGCATAAGGCAAGGAGGCGGCTCCCTGTTTCCCACAGTATTGACATACTCCTTTCGAAAGTGTGAATAGTGGAGAAAATATTCTAGGCCAGGGTGGAGAACCTTTTTGAGACGTGGGTCAAATTTCATTCATATCTTTTTTAATACTAGCGCGTGGGTCACTAATGCTCATTTGCACCGGAGTTAAGTCTTAAAATTTTTTTAACTGAGTATTTTTAAAACTAAACATCTTCAAAATGCAATTGGCTTAACGGGTAAAAAAAGGGGGCAATGAAAGTCTCTTTCTACAAACATAATCTTACAAAAGTGCATTTTATCCAAAGAAAGTGCTTTAAATATAGTTATTTGCTTTGGTTTTCGATTTTTTTCACCAAACAAAATGTGAGCAAAATTGTACACTTTATTTGATATTTTGTAAACACTCTTTTGCTTTATTTCAAATCGTACATACTTTCATATACAATCGTTGTCATTTGCGTAACTTTGGAACTGTGATGATCAAACTGAAGGCTATGGACAGCATTTAAATTGATTTTGTGTAAATGCAGTGCTTGAAACAATTCAAATAGAATATAAATAATCCACACTAATTAGAAAATTTAAATAAACCCACGCATAAGCAAACAAGTGGTTTCCTAGTAATCGTGGTTCAGAGTCTGACCCACGGGTCATAGGTTCGCCATCACTGTTCTAGGCCATTAAACTCAATGAGTATTAATTTGTTAAAAATGCAATTTAAATCATAAAATTACATTTCCAGTACGAGTACCTCTCGATTGAATAAAACACTTCTTACATCTAATAACATATGTCAGGATACCTTCTCGCAATTAACACATATTAAAATTAATATATTCCAAAGATATACTTCTCTCTCTCAAATGTCTGCATAGGAGGTTTATAATGACACTACCACTAACCTGAAAAATCATGAAACTGAAATGACACTTTAGATAAAGGTTCCCATGTGATTTCAGCTGCGGTAGACGAGGTCATGGTCATGGACTCGTGACCTCGTCGAGTCAGGGGATCGAACCTTGATGACACTGAAGACCCGTAATGTAAAAGGACATGCTGGTTAAATCTGTCTTAGTTCAAAATCTTCACGTTGGTGTGGTGTCGTGAAAACAATGTGTACGGTGACAACTCAGATGTCATCTTCGTTTATTTGATGGTTAAAGCTAAGATTTCTATCGTCAATAGCCCTGATGATGCATTAAGTACGATGTTAATAAACAATCACGTGATGCTATTACACAGCATCTAGCTCTCAATTTTTTTATGATGCAATACGCTCACCACACGCATTTTAAGTAGGATCTAAAATGATTATATTTATATAAATTTAATTAGTTTGAAGCGTTTATTTTTATTTTATTAATAAAGAAGCAAGCTCCAAAATAAGTCTTTTCATAAGACGCAGATGTTTTAACTATCACTGAGTGGTTAATTAATTTATTCATGTTACAATTCACACCTTTTTTTTTATTTCTAATGAACTTCACATTTACTACTAAAGAACTTAGTTTAACAATGAACATTTTTTTAAAACATGTGATGGGGCTTTACGCGACTTTCAACTACTAATCGTCTTGGGAAATCTTTGGGGCAGCAATCGCGTTTATTTCACAGCCATCCCTCTCAAGAAGAAACCATAAGATGCAAATTAGTTAGTGTATATAAAGTTAAAGTTTAATAAACGTAGATCAGTAGGAGTGAATCAGCTGAACACGGTGTTACTATGGTAAGAATTGGAATTACGCATCGTGACTAAAGGATGGATTTTAGCTACTAAATTAGTGAATTAAGAATTAATAGGATAGGATTGATTAAAGTTAATCTATTCGGATTTCGTACGCTTATTCACTAACAGTTGTTGCTTTCTCTATATCACTCCAAGGGTTCTCTTTATAGATTGCTTGTTCTGGAATATTACTTTGATAATAATAAATTAGATTTATCATGGATAGTCTTGGTCATTCATCGTTCCCTCCTACAGTTTTAGGTAGACAAGATGATGAGGAAGTGCTTCTCAAACTTTCCATATTTGCGTCCCAGTTTTCAATCATAATTATGTCGCGTACCCCCCATACAAGCAACATGTATTCAATTCAATGATAACTTACTTAGACGCTAAAAAGCTACAATACGACTTTAATTATAAACCATACAAATTAAATTGAAGCATTAAATTTTGTACATGATAAGCTATGGGATCACTAGTAATTATTATACTTGTTTTTAACTTAGTATTGATGGATTATTGATTAAATAAATTATGCAGTAATAATACATTTTTAAGTATATTAGGTACTTACGTACTAAAGCAAAATGCCAACGTGAAAAATAACTCCTTAAGTTGTCAACCCCGATTTCACATGTGTTGTACGTGTTAGGGCCAACCATGTACTTCGCTACGCCGCGACCATAATAAACGGTTTTGTTAATATGTAAGCTTTTAATCGTTGTATCATTATAAATAATGCTTATTTTATTATCTCAGAATGTATTTTGTTTTCTTCCTTTCAGTAAATTAATAATTTTAAAAGAGCAATGTATTTTGAATTTTCAAGACGTATGGCACTGTGCCAGTGGCGTAACGGAGAATATTAGGACTCCCCCCGAGAAGTCAGGTTTTGGGCCCCAAGCCCAAATACGCACTTGCTATCAGTCAGGCTTTGGGCTCCCTAGAATCCCTGGGTCCTACCGCAATGCGGGGATTGAAGGGGTGTACGTTATGCCACTGCCTAGAAGGATTATCATGCCCCCCTAGAGGGTGCCCCACAGCTTGAGAAACACTGTTTTAAAATGTTTTATTGGATTGTTTTTTTAATTCCATAGCTCTAGTAAAACTTTTGTTTGCACATATTTGCGTTTAACGACTAATTATTTCCATTTTTAAACATTATCTTGAAATCATAAGAACTATATCCAATTAGAAATGAATAAATAATTTACCTGTAATCTCACTAGAAAAGTAATCCTTAATCCCACGTGACTCGTAGAAAAATTTCTAAAGACGAAGCTGTTAGTGCGTCTAACGAAAACGACTGAATGAGCATTATCGGGAGGCTGTTGATAACAAATGAACGTTTCGCATAAAGGCGAACAGTGCCTTATAGTAGTGTGTGCATATGTACACTGATAGAAAATATCTCTCTCACAATAATGTCATAATACATTAAGTTTACATTGAAATTCAAATACCGCATAAAATGTCACTCAAAGATCGTCCAAAAAAACTCGCATTGAAAAGGATTGCACAAAACAATAGGTTTAATTGCAGTTATTAATTTAGTAATTGCATTTTTAATATTTATGATAAAATTATACAGAAATGTTTGGGTGTCTAAGACACTGTGAATTATATAGCAGTTACTTAGGATTTAAAAAAAAATTGGAAACATAAATCATATTTTATAAATTTACTGTCTTAAAATCTTGTACATTGCTAGCATTATCTTTATCAATGAATAATTAATAACTGCTGTTGTTCTTTCTCCAATAGGGTGCTTAGGATACTCTTTAGGCATACTAGGAGTCTACTTTGCTGGCTGTGACAGAGTTTTAAGCAATGTTTTCATCATTATTGCGATGAGCCTTATTGGATTTCCTTTTGCTGGATGCATGATAGTATCTTGCGATATGTCACCCAACTTTGCAGGTATTTCGAAAATTCAAGCTTTTTTTTTTAATTTTTTTATCTACGATCTACAGTTATTGTGTAATTGTTAATTTATAAAAGATAATGAATTTAATTCAGCATTTAGAAAATAGTGTCTTTTTAAAAAGAAAATTTTGATACCCATGGGATCCATTTTCAAAGTAATGGTATAGCAACCGAGAAATAAGTGTTAAATTATATTATGGGGACAATAAAAAGGGTAAAAACTTTTAAGGGAATATTGACTGTATAATGAGAAACAATAGAAGTATATATAGAGTCTCATTTATTAGTTACAGATTTTCTATAAAAATATCTGATAACTTAGGAATAGTTGAAAAATAGTGGTGCTCAAAATAGTCAATACATACACTTGGTTGAACGAACCAATAAAATACAAAATACTTTCTTACAAATAAAAATAATGCTACAAAATATTGCATCTGTAATGATGTGTTTGTCTTATTGAACGGAAAACTTCGTATGCTTGTTTCAAAATTACATACACAAATTACGCAACAAATTGTTACAAATAAAATGCATATTTTTAATTACAAAGGGAAAAAACAGTTTTCCATAATCTAATAATATGCATAACACGTAGACGAAGACACAACTAATAATAGATTCGAGAGCGAATTTTGAAGCAAAACTAAATTTTTCCTACAAGGAGAGTAGTGCTGCAGAGAAAATAATACATTTAAAGTTACTTTAACTGGAATACAAATTCTACTGGACTCTATTTCGGAATTATGAACAAAGTAAATTATTATTTACGTTTTTCATTTTTCCCATTATGATTATAAAGTTTGTTTTTAAGTATTTTTTAAGACACTGAGTATTTCAAAGAATTTATTTAAATATAAACTCTACTTAATAAAAACAATTTATCAACAAACGGTTTATCTTAACAAACAACCTTGCATTTGCTTATCATTATTAGTCGGTTGTAGAATACAACTCACCAAAGCATTTCATCATACATCTCTTAAATAACATTATTAACATCAGATTTTGCTATAAACACCTTTGAAATTTTGAAAAAAATGTATGATATTTCGTGTGTTATCAGTTTCTTCAATTATTACCTGAAAATATTGTCTTCTGATCATATTAAATAGTAAATAAAAGAATGTTTCTTAAGCATTTGTAGTATGCTTTCATTGTAAAAAAAAGTACATCGAAATTGAATTACCTTAATATTAACATTTTTTCGCTCTACTTACTAGTACTTTCTCAACTTTATTAGAATTGCAAACATTAAAAAAAAGTAACTTCCCCTGATTGAATTTAATTTTTATTCTTTCAAGAAATCCAAGGAGGGTTGTTGCTAATAAAATTCAGGCATTTAAACTGCACTAAGTGAAGTGCCTTTTCAGTTTTTAAATGTTAATCATTTTTCTCTATCATATTTTTTCAGGGGCAACTCTTGGGCATATCTTACTTTTTACGGGAGAGCTTATAGCATCGTTTCACAACCTATTTTTAGTTGGCATTATGACGAAAAATGTAAGTCTTAATCTTTGACAGTAGATGAAATTTTGTTTTTGAATTTTTATTGTGAGAAGAATATGACAAATATATTTTAGAGCTTTATATACAAATTATAAATCAACCTTTAGATTCTAATTGTAATGATATGCTAATTAAAAATACCTTAACAACACACCAAGAGAATGTGGTGGTTTTTTTAACACCGACAGATTTGATGTGCATCATGACAGATCATTTTTGGAATTGAAACTCGAATATGCTATTTAATTGCCATTTAGAATTTATGAATGTATGTTTAATCTTGTGGAAATTACATTTTGTTTTGTTTTTACCTAGAATGAAGTATCGATTTGAATACCATAGTGTGTTTTTTAATTAGCAAAGAATAACGAAATTTCTATGGAATTACATGTTTTTTTATACTTCAAAACTTTTCTAAATTTTTTCTTAATATCTAAAAATATCAAATTACTTATTATTATAAAAATAAAAGCACATTCATTCCAGACAAACTTCCAAAATCTTTAGGTGCATTTTATAAAAATCAACGTACTCGTCTAGGTTTGAAGTGGAAGATAACATTGCCATTGAAGTGTAAAATAACGTTATCGTCTAGAACTCAAAATGACCGGGAGGGGTGAAAAGGAGCTAAGGTATCCAGTATGTTCGGAACCGTGATTTTTAAAAGCGATGTAAATGGATAATATTTTGATGTTGGTATTTATAACCAAACTAAGATTTAAGTACGTGGCATAAATTGTTTGAAGACATTCCTTGAGCAAAAAATTTATTTGAAAATACAATGTTTTGGCAAAAATTAACTTAGAACCAGCTTACCCCAAATGTTCTCCTTTTGTAAAATGCTTACTATTATATAAATGCATACATGCATTCAGCTTGGACTTCTCTATTACAGAGGCTCAACTAGAATTTTGAAATGCATAACTTGGAAGTCAGTTTTATCCATGTGTTTTGAAACAGAGGAGGAAAATTTTGAGAAATACACAGATGAATTATTTCAAATGATTTTTAACTCTGAAAATAATTTACAGGGTGCACAAAATCATAGTTGAGGAGCCTCTGCGGAGGTCACGGGCTCCTTACAAGGCCAAGAATATTAATACAATAGAGCATTTTTTTGCAAAAGAAGCATTTTATTACAGGAAAAGGTGTAGGCACGCAGAACATGTTCAAATCAGACACACGATAAGCGTGTCACAGCAAAACAGGTTTATATATGTGTTCTGATAAGTGACACTAAATATCTACTAAAATACCATATTGGCAAATCTCATAGTTCCGGAGCAATGATCGATACCTTAACTAAGCAATGTCACACTTACATAGATGGAATAATATTTGAAATTAAGAACTAATTTGATTTTTACGTTTAATACCGTCGAACATTTGCGCCAAATTAAAAAACGTCGCCGAATATCGCGATATGCAGCTAATAGTAAAAGAATATTCCAACGTATATTAAAACATAATAATCTAATCCACATATGCTCGAATATAATAACATTTTTTATTGGTTGTATGATTCCGGCGTAACTCAAACACAATAAACGCTGAATCCAGATTATTGCTGAAAAACCAATAACGGCTCTACCACTTATTTTATCAATTTTCTTTTCCTTTATTATGTTGCAAAAAATGATTAAAATTTGGCATCGATTTTCTTTGATAGAGAACGCAGTGAATTATTTTCTGAAATGCAGTCTGATACGTAAGAACCCGAGAAACTATTTAAGCGAAGCAGGAGAAATCAACACGATGCATTTTGCGACAGTGCTTAGATTCATGCCACGCGAATTCAGGTGGTTTTGGATTTACGCTGTGAAGAAAAGGACACATTTATTTGAGATTTTGCAGACATTCATGGCATTTTGATCTCTTTAATAATATCGCAACTTAGTATGGGTGAAAAACATCCGATGACACCAATTAATTGAATAGTAAAAAATTTACTAACGGACGAGGACCAACAAAGGACTGCATGAAGACAAATCGGCGTTTATACACAAACAAAAATTTGGGTATTTGCGCTGGTAATGTAAAACGCGTTCGTTGCCAAAAACTGCAGTGCTCCAGAAATGGCTCTCTAGAACCGTTCCACTTTCAGGAACATACGCAGATAGTCTTTCTGTCTCATTGGAGCCATCTCTCAAGCAGATTTTCTGAACTCGACTGATTCCTTCATAAAATTTCCACAAGGTTCAATTCCGTTGACTTCTCGATGGTTCTTTGGCGTCTGGCAAATCTGTCGAGCTGAAACGTGCTTCCCGTTGGTGTGGTGGTTAGGAAGTTGCTTGCAAAACAAGATTGTCATCCGTCACTTGACCATGGTTTTAAAATTACGTGGTCCGTCGCTGAAAAGCCACCTCGTGCGCTAAACGTGCGACGTTAATAATCAATCAATCGGCGATATAATTTGTCTCCAGTGCCAAGGGCCATTAAATCCCCAATCTGATACGCACTTTCCCACATCACACAGGGTTTGCCTTAAATCTCTTCCAAGGGTTTTAACCAACGGGCTTAAATCATCGGTAAAGATTCAATTTTTCCCCAAGAAGTGCTTCAATTTGGGGAGAAAGCAACTTATGGGAGTGTTTTGTATCATGTAGTCTGTTTCAGTCTTTCGTTTTACTTGAGAGTGGGGTGTGGGTTTTAAATACGTATTTAATTTAACACAAATCACCAAATATTTATCGACGTACCAATACGAAAGGAGCATGTGCCGGAGTGAATATTAACGTCGCACTATTCAGCTATACGAGGGATTTTGGCGACGGACCACGTAATTTTGAACTATGGTTAAGTGACGTGGACGACACTTGAGCTGGAACCCCCTCTCCTAACTACCACACCACTCCAACGGGAGGAAATTTGAGATCTGGACAGATTTAACGGGCATCGCTGCCCCACACGGCGGGTCTTTAGTGGTACTGGGCTCGAACTCGTGACTCGCCACGATTCGATACCTTGACCACTCGCCTACCGCGGCCACAGTGTGCCGGAAATATGACAGCACTTGATGACATTTTGACAATCATGACGATGTCTTTTGATTGTGCGAAATTGGTTGACGATGTAAGTCCATTATTTTTTAAATGTTCATTTATTTTATTTTAATGTGTTTCTTCTTTCCACAGCAAACCTTAGAAGAATGGAACCAGATTTTCATCATTAGCATAGTACTCTCTATCACATCAGGAATAGTTTTTTGCTTTTTTGGTTCCGCCGAAGTTCAGGAATGGAACGAGCCTTCAACCAGTGACACTGACAACAGCAATTCACAGAACAACAACAACGAGAAAATTGAAAAAGGAGAGACATTAAAGTCAATAGAGATATCCAATCGTTCATAAAAGTGTTTATTATGTATATTTGTATCTCGTTTTTTAACTATTGTCTTGTTATGTATTTTGAAAAAATCTGATTGTTAATCATTTGATAGTGAATCGAATTTTTCAAGCAAATTTACTTTTTGTTATTTTGGTGCAAACATCACAAGGTCGAGGAAACACAGAATTTTAAATATGTAATTATTAAAGAAATTTGGTAAAAGAAGGTTTTTCATAAGTTTGACTGTACAGAACAATTTGTATTTGATAGAAGTGAGTGACTAGAACGATATTTTAACTGTTAAGTGAAGCATGGATGTGAATTTTTTTCAGTCATGGGTTGGTTACGCATTGTATAGTAAATGATATTTTTAACCAATTTTTTATCACTTTCCCGTTTTTAATGAAATTTTTAAAAAAAGTACTTAAAAAACATAGGACATGCGATGTCCTTCCCTAACTTAGTTTTTCAAATTAAAGAACTCAGTACATTTCGAAGAAATAAGAATAAGACTTAAAATCCTGAAGTATAGTATTTTATTTTTGTTCGATTTACAGTAATTTCATTTTATACCATCGACCGATTTATGAAATAAAGAGTCCTCTCCATATGCCGTAATGTGCAGCCAATAGTAAAAAATACATATCTTCCTTGCTTAGTATTTAATTCGTTTTCTAACATTATATTTTTTTAAGAAAAATCCTTTTAAGACCTACAAAAATTTTACGAATAGGGATCTAATTTTTTGTCCTGTCCGTTTTGGTGTGATTTTGAAAACTCCAAATAAAACTTCGTGACCGTAAATGTGTTGTAGCATTGTTATGTTATCACCTCAACTCTCTTTTGGCGACAATTTACAATTATTTGGTGACAAAAATCTGTATGGAGATATCAAGTGTTACCAGGTAACAAAGCTTTTTTCTGAAATTAAACAAACTTTGGAGCACTTATTGAATTTGAGCCTGGTTTTTTCTGTACAAAGGTAAAAATTAAAAGAAATAAATGATAATTTTTTTTTATAAGAAAAGAAAAGTTTCAAAATCGAACACAGTGCTCTAAATCACTGATTCTCAACCACTGTGTCGTGTCATACAAATTTTTAAAAAATAATTATAAATTATTCTTTGAAAAATAATGTAAAATCCGGAACGAAATCATTCGATCGCTTTACAGAACCAAACAAAAGGTATTCATAGCACATTTTTAACTTATTCTTTAGTGGATATATGGAAGTGTATTACAGATAAGTAACATTTTTTTAAATTTATTTTATTGACAGTGTGCCGCCAAATTTTGAAATTGTTAAAATTTCTCCTCAACCGGAAAATGTTTGAGAATCAGTGCTCTAAATAACAATAAGTGATAAAAATATATAATGAAACTAGCTTTGGAATAATTTTCCTCTGTTATATATTGTAATTCTGTCAATTTCTGAAATTCAAAGATAAAAGAGTGTGTGAGTTAATATGAAGAAATAAGTAGATCTAAAGTGGTGTGTGACTTTAAGTAGCTATAAATCAACTGTAGAATCACATACTTCCGCGTTGGTACTGACTTATTTCATTTAACATTAAATGTGTTGTAGGAAATGCCATGCAAATTTTGGAAGTTCATTAACACATAGGAATTCTCTTGACGGTTGCCAGAACATTACTTCTATGATGCAATATTGTGGGTATGTTTCTATTTAAAAAAGTGAAATATTAACTGAAGTGAGTTTTAAAAGAAAAGTTAATGTGTAGAGCAGGGGTCTGCAACTTTGAAGTTGTGGCGTGCCAAATCAAACTACCAATATAATTCAGCGTGCGACACAGTAGGACATTTTTCAAACAATTTCATTCCCGCAAAAATACACGCAGAGTTAAAGAATTGAGGTCTACAACACAGAAACTTAGTTTTGTTACAAATTAATTTTGAGTCATTTAAAGATATTTCTTAACATAAAAATAAACAGCATAAAATATATTTATTTCTTCAACAAAAATTTTAAAAATTAAAAATGTACATATGATGTGTTATGTAGTTTTAAACATATTTATTAAAATAAGAAATAGAATACACTAAATATAAGTATTTACCATCATTATAGTTAAAACATTTGGTATTTTAATAGAACTGGTAGCTTTCACCCTCTGCCTTTACATGGCATACAACATCTGGGGTATAATAACCAGGGAGCTTTGAATTTGACAGGATACTGAGTATTCAGTTGTTGAATAATTTTTGTGTGGAATCGAAATAATTTTCATATGAGGATATATTTTTACTTAGATAAGTAGAACCAAAAGTGGAAAGGAGATTACAATAAGATAATAGTATAATAGTATGAGATTACTAGTATGAGTATAATAGTATGAGTATAATACTGTGAGATTCTCTTCACAGAATTAAATCTCTCCAGTAATGACAGTTCAATAATTTACAAAACAGCTGTAAATTTATCTGTAGAATTTTCTTTCAGATGTTTTCGTAATTCCGTAAATGCCCATAATTCTGAAGATGTTTGATATATTGTTGTTCTTGTTGCTAATCCTCCGAAGTCTGACGAAGTCAGACAAGATTCTTTAAATCGTTAACTTTCAAAAAGTCCAGCACAAGAAGGGAATCAGTGTAGATATCTTTGATTTTGAGATCCATGCAACGCATTATGTGTTCGGGGAAAGCCTGGTAATCGAGACTTTGCACAGATTGAGAAGACCTTTTTGTTTGCTGAGAATGAGAGGCACTTGATGTGTGACCAATAGCAAGCCGAAAAAGTGTAGTCTGGGAGCATCTGTCACACTTGAGAGCTATGCCCAGACCGGGTCTATTATCCGCATACCAATGGTGAGTGGGATGCACCCTCCATTCCATTAAATGTTGAGATTTTTTTTAACGAGAATAATTCCAGATAGGCAAGGGCGGATGAGGAGGGAATTGGAAGATTAGATGTTCGATATATAAGGTCCAATACGCATTTATCAATTTCCATCCACTCGAAAATTGAAAAATTTGCAGAATAGTGCTGAGTGCTACTGAGAATTAACTGTGTGCCACATGTGGCACGCGTGCCGTGAGTTGCCGACCCCAGGTGTAGAGCAAATTTATGAAAGGAGATTACCATTTATGCAGATAAATAAGTAACTCCTTACGGCTACGGTCACGTTTGAGGTTTCAGTCGAGCCATATGTTCGATTCCTGATTCCATTATGGATCGCTCGGAGAGTGGTTGATGCACGTTAGTTCTATCCCAGCTCAAAGTTTTTCGTTGACATGACCTGAATTTAGAGACTGGGAGTGAGCTCAGATGTTGAACTCGTCATTTAAGCGCAATACAAAATAATTTGACGTATTGACTGTACTTAACGGATCCTTGTTTCAGGCGAGTAAGTGAATGTTTGTTAAGTCTCATTATAAAATAAATGAGGGCTATTGGCAGAATGCAAAAAGGAATCGAGCTCCCTCGAAGAGGATTTAGAGATACAAACTGATCCTTCGGGAAACACACCATCACTCCCGCATCCAGTCTTTATTGAAAATAAAAGAATCAAAGTTTACATTTTAAACAGTGGTAGACAGTAAAATAACATAATACGTATATAAAGGTAACTGCACGTAATACACACGCATACATAATACAAGAATACAATGTAGAAACAATAGTAATAATAATAAATATAAAGGGTAAAGGAGGAAGAAAGAATATACATTATTCCAGCATTCTTACAAATACATCAAAAATAAAATTATCCAATACAGCAGATACACCGTACAGACCCCATCGAAAAAATGGCATTGAACATAAATAATAATGATAATAAAAATAAAACGTTTCTTTAAATTCATGTATTCAGTTAACTCGGAAAAAAAAGGCCTAGTGACCTCGAAATATTGAACTTTCGTCGTCATAGGGACATTATCTGAATTTAAAACAGACTGATATATTATTATTTTTTTCATTGTTTTTCATGTATACAAACATAGATTATATAATAATAATAATGCAATGAGAAAATAGTGTTTAATTTATTTAATTAGTGAGATATCTGTTTCTCAACTCTTTTATTTGGTTTTTTGCAATGGTCTCAATGCTTGTATTTGCATCGTAATTGATGTTGCAGATTTTTGTGCGTTAAGTTTGAGCCGATTTATGTTTGATAAATTTCAATTTAGGAAAAAAAAAAGAGATTCGCAGTAACAGAAGCAACGTGATAAAATAATAACAGTTGTAAGATTTTTTTTTTACAAAAAACTCTTTAAACAAAAATATTGTAAAAAAATAGTCGAATTTTGAAAAAGTTGTAAAGAATCTCGCAGGCCACGGTATTCGGGTGGGCAGGATGGGCCCGTGGGTTGACACCCCAGACTTAAAGCCTCGCCAGGTTTCACCTGCATTAGCTCCTCTACACGGTGGGTCATCAGTGGAACTAAAACCGGAACTCATGATACCCCGAGAACGAGTTCGTGAATATAACTACTAGGCCATTGTTGCCCTCCTTCCTTGCATAGGGCAGAAGCACACACACACACACACAACCAACTTAAACTATTCATTATAACAACAATACTATTCTTTAAACTAAGGTACAATTGCCTTCGAACTGCTTAATCTCGCCTGTAATGTCATAATTTTGTATTTAATATTCTCAATTTTTTATTATTTAGAGATTGAACTCTGCACAAGTGTTAAATGTTACCGGTGTACAACACACACATAATAAGTTATAGGTCTCATTAAAATTTTCGAATGGAATGACTTCATCAATAGTTGAGTTTAATAAAATTGCAATTGTTAAATTGAATTGATTAAAAATTTTTTTCTTTTTTTTTAATTTTCGTACCAAATTTTTACTTTTGCGTGTATGAGTTGAGAATTAAACTGTATCCCTTTTCTTTGTCGCGAAGAGTAGCTGCGATAACTTAGTAGTCCGTTGTATTGTTGTCCCGAAATCAAATGAAATGTACACTCACACAAGCGATTAACAAACCTTTTTGATAGCGCACCCGTAAAACGGAAATAGTTCTGAATTACATCACATATATATAATGAGAGGAAAAGCTAAAAATAAAATTACATATTTATTTATTTTAAACAATATACATATGAAAGACACAGGGAAGACGGCTTTGCAGGAAGGCGAGCGGTGATCCCGAGACCCGAAGACGGAGAAGAAAAACGACGAGAGAACGATCTGCCTATTAAAGACGAACTTTTTAGTTTCTTAACAACGACGCGCGTTTAAATGTTTAACTTCGAGTAGTATTTGTGTAATTGTTTTGTCCCCCCTTTTTTTGCATACTGTTAGAATAAACAGTTTTGTTTGTTAGCTCTTGGTCTTTACTGGCTAACGAAATAAACCCATTACCCATATTCATAGCATACATATACTTAATTAAATTTCTAATTTACATTTTACAGTTAATATTTAATATAAGCAATGTGTGTTCTTGAATGTTCAGAGATTTCTTCCTCCCAAAATTTAGCTTCACTTGTCTTCAAGTACAAGCACTTTATGCATTTAGGACATTCAGCTTCCCAGACGTTATTGAAATCAGACACAAGGACATATGAGAGAACTCCTCTCTTATATAACACGGGATCACACACTCGCAAGTGATCTCTCCCCTGGACTCGCAAGCTACTTCTTTGCGTGAACTCAAAGTATTACTTTGCATACCTATTAAGGCCCCTAAACCCTTTTGGGGGGAAAACGGCCAGAAAATAATACCACCATATGGGTTTCGGTGTTTGATAGTACGGGCAGGTTTCCCTGCGCTGACTGGAAGTCTTTAAACCCATAAGACCTGGCCGTCGGGCCGCAATTGAAAGGGGGACTTGTTGGTTGAGCACTGCTCACTGTATAGGGCTGATCCTAGCAGGCGTGCAGCGCGGGCACCGCACGCGGGTAGCCGCTAGGCGTATATGGTTCTGTCAATCAAGCAAAAAATGAATTTCTCAAAATAAAACTTACAATAAATCGAATAAATATGCTGAATTTTTAAAGGTTATTGAAAAACCAAGTCCCGATTTCCCGATAGCACAGCATAGTTTAAGAAAAATGGAATGTTAGTGCACAGTGAAGCAAAACTTTCTTTTTTTGTTTTGTCTAGGCTGGCGCCAGTGCCCTCGCTTCTAATTTATTGCTTTGAACAGTTAATTGCCGCAGGAAAAAGACGAAATTAGGAATTTCATGAAATCCCAAGGATAGGGTCAGTTGACGGGGGGTGTTAAAAAAACGTTCTTCGGTATTTCCAGAGGGAAAATAATGATTTTATCAAACCGAAATGTTTCAGTGAAATGATGAAATTAACTAGTCAGGGTTTATTTGGGAAAATGCGTCCAGGGGGGGGGGAACACCTGGGGTGTCAGTTTTTTTTTCTAATCCCAAAAGGGAAATATATCGATCCCCTAAATATCAACCCCATATCTTAAAAAAAATGGCACCATTGGACTAACATGGGGATTGATATTTTAATGTGTAAGCAACCAAGAGAAAAGATGTACACATAAAAAAATACCAGCCTAATTTTCTAATTATTTGCTAATTAGTTTCGAATAAATAATTTGTGTTTCATTGAATATTGTTGTATTACTTCTACGTTTAATAATGCACCATATTTGTTAAATAAACACTTTTAAACTGACAATATTATTTGATCATTTCATTGAAACATGTCAATGATTTGTTCAAATCCCTTACTTTTATCAGGGAAATGACCATGAAGAGACGTCATTTTAACAACTCTCGTCGACTGATCATCTCCCTTAGGGATTTCATGAAATTCCTAATTCCATCATTTTCTTGCGACATAATCACTACTTTTTTTACTTCAGAATAAAACTAGATTTCGAAAGGAGGGTTGTGGGAAATTTTTCTTTATTTCGATAGCTGCTATTGATTATTTTCAACAGTGTGTTGGTTTAGATTGTCCATAAATGTCTACTCTTTACAAATATCCTTTATCTGATAGAAAAATTCGTAGTGGAGTCGACAATACCGCATTAAAAAAGATTTTTTTTTATTAGTGGTCCTGACATCTCACTGTGGATGGATGCTTAACAAAGACGCCTCAAAAAGGATTTTTGCGAATACTGCTTTACGAAAATATCAAATACGGTTAATCTATATATAATAGTGTTTAAATTCAATGTGGATTGGGGGGAGTTAAAAGTTTTCAATTTAATAACCTTACAATTTAAAAAGAATAAAATAGAAGAAATTAGTGTTTTTTTTTGTTTTTTTTTGTTTTGCTTTTGGTTTTAGAACGCTTATAAAAAAATGCCCGTTTCTCTTTTTATAAGGAGTTATACCTGTATCAAAAGTACTTTTGTACTTTTACGTGGTATTGAGGTATTAGAGAAAAATCTTGCAGCTTCTTTTGAGTAAAGAATTTTCTTTACAAAGCCTCTTTGTAAGACACTTCAATATTCACATAGTATTATTAATGTTGAAGCTCAGTGGCTGAGTGGTTAGTGTATCTTGCCCCTCATCACAGGTCCGAGATTCAAACCCCGGGACGGGCAATTTTGACTCAGCCTTTCATCCCTTCAGTGGGACGACAAATGAGTAGCAAGTTTGCTTGGGAACTTAACATTGAGGGTTTCGCGTCAGATTCACCACCAGACTGGAACATCTGCTCATGCACATCAGGACTCAAGGTCGCGTATGCTGAGTTGAGTTTGGTCCTCATGGGCTGTTGCGCCACTGAGTTAATTTTTTTATTATTAATGTTAACGAAGTTCTAAGTTTAATTTTATGTGGCCGGAACTTAATGTTGATTTAGTATTATGTTAAAAAAATGTTGGTTTCATGCGTTTTTTTTAAAGTCCTAATTGTAACAAAATGCCATATAATCAAACAGGTGAATCAAGTGATTTACAAAATAGCACTAAAACCAGAAAGAAAAGGAAATATATTTTAAAAGCTAATCCTGGTCCCTATATATCTGCCCACTTATAGTAGAACGTCGTTTATCCGAATCAATTGGGACCGGACACCGTTCGGATACGTGATTGTTCGGATAACCGAAAACCGAAGGCGATCCATGCAGTATATGAAACCGGACACTCATGCATTGAAAATCATCACATGCGGGAATCGTGCTTGAAGAAAAAGCAAAATAGCTGCAAAATGTCGCAATTTTATTTTTATCGTGGAAAATAATCACTTATTTTTCGTTGTACCATTGTATACTTTTGGTTTTTGGCAGCAAGGTCAGATTCTCTTGAGCAGCAGTGGTTGAGTAGGACAGCAATCTGATTGTTGTTCGTACTACTCCATAGCTGTCTCTAACGCAGAAAACTGTCTCTAAAGCACAATCAAGAACAACATCGTTTGCTTCCCTCATGGTTTTCCTTTTCTTCGAGTCAAGTTTTGACGCAAAGTTTAAAATGATTTCTCGACTTTTTTCTTATGTCATAAATTGTTGACTTTCCAACATTATAAAACTATTCTAGAGATGCTCCACTTTCACCCTTCGCGAGACGGTTCAATATTTCAAGTTTGGTCTCTATGTTCAAGACGTTGCGCTTCCGTTTTGAATTCGAAGCTATAGCAGTTCACAACTCAACAGAAGAGCACGTATACAACCCCCCACTTGGAAACAAACTGTCCTAATATTCCGCGCAGATATTAATCAAATCGAACATCTGAAATTCCCCAAATATCCCTGACCTTGGGTTTTCCCGTCACTTTTGGGGTCACAAGAAACAACTGTTGAGCACTGCACTGTTCGAAAACGTATTCATATACAGTGCATGTAGTTGACAAAAAAAAAAAAAAATGGTCCGGATATTAGAAGCTCCGAATAATTAACGTTCGGATAAACGACGTTCTACTGTACATGTATACTCCATCTTTTTGTTGGAGAGTAATTTCATATGATCTTATCCACTTAACCCCTTACCGTGTTTACTATTGTCTCTATGTTAGCAGCCGTGGAAACTGGACCCATGTTCGAGGCGGCATTTGGACAGAATTGGAAAAATACTTTTTTTTGTTATGAAAAAATATGTATGAAAATATTTTTTGAAATATTATTATTTATACTTTGGAAACTTGGCACCTGATTTAAATACCTGGAATTTTATTTTAAACTGAATTGAAATGCCGACTACTGCTAGTAAAATTTGTAACGATGATAGTCTTTTTTTTAAAAAAATAAAAATTACACTGCGTGGCGATTTGTTGCAGCAAGTATATGGGCCCCGACCTCGTGATACAAATACATATGCTTATCTTGACAAGATTTTTACTGTCCTGATATAAACGGGAAAACGATTATCTTTTGTATATGACAGTGGCGCACACAGGAATTTTTCAAGGGGGGTCCAGGGTCGAAAGTCCACCATTCTCTTACCATTCTCCAATACACCACATAATATATTCTTTTGATTTTGTCGATTTTCTGGAGCAAAAAACGCAAATAATTAATTATTCAATAATTAATACTAATTATTGAATAAATAATTAGCATTATTTAACAAAATTAATCAGTAATAACAACTACTTAATTAAATTTTACGTACTGCATGCATAGGATTATAATCTATCGGATAAAAAATCAAAGTCTTTTGGGAGTCCGGACCTGAGGACCTCCCCTCTCCCTTTGTGTGCGCCACTGGTATATGGTATTGCTAAGTTTGGGGTGACAAATGTGCACAAAACAGAGTATTTTGTTTGGAGCATCGTTCGACAAATTGCAGTTCTTCCAAATGCTGCTTTTATGTAGAATTAAAAATAATGTTTATTAAAAAGCTATTGTTCACTTATTTAATTTATAAATATATCAATAAAAAATTACTTGCATTTACATGAACATTTAAATATTTGACCCTTTTCTGACAAATTTTTTTTAAATATGTTTTGTTTATCTTTTTTAATTTTTAGTTATAAAATTTTTTATCTAGCATTGTGAATCTGGCATTTCATTTCAGTTATTTTATTTTCTTATTCTATACTCTGTACGATTAAAGTTAGTTTTCTTATGTGATGAACCTTAAAGGGCACGAGGCTGGTGAGTGCATTAAATCATCGTTTGATGTTTTTTCTTACTTTCTTCTGTAACTTTTTCCCCATCGCGAGGGGGCACAAGGACATTCCCCCAAAGGATTCCGGTTTCCGAAACTTAAAAAGGACAGGCAAAAGGGTATTTGGGAAAATAAAGAGTTCAGAAGTGTTTTATTTTAACAATTTTAACAGAGAAATAAAAAAAATTTTTTTCGTTCCACACCCATTTAGAGATAAAAAAAAATATGTAATGGGTTGAACTCGTTGGGGGCGCGTTTTTTTTGGTTTACACCAGAAATAAAAAAACTGACAGGTGGAAAAATGAATTTCAAAAAAATCCGTAACGGAATATTTTCATTAAATTTTTGTGTGTTTTTGCTCATTTAACATTTATAATTATTAAATTTTTAATTAAAATTTTCACTTTTCATGAACTTCAAATTGAATAAAACCTGTGACTAAGGCATATATTTTAATATCATTTATTTAAAGATTAATACGACTTGAATTTCTAATTACATTATTTGTTTATCATTAAAGTACAAAATGTCTAACGTCTGGTTTTGGTAAATTTTTGACCCTAGGGATTGTGTCAAAACACAAGGTACCTTATTGGGAAAGGGACTACTAATTTTATCCTTTTTTAAAATGTATTAGGAAAATTTTTTTTATTTTCCCTTCATAAAAAGGACTATAAAATATATATTTGTTTTAAAATTTTTTTTTTGTTAAATAGCAAATTTTTTGTAATAAATAAATTCACATTAATGAAAAATTTATTGAAAGGATTTCGAATTAAAAAAAAACTAGCTTATTTTAATGTCAATGAAATTATTTTGTATATACGTATCTATAGCTATAGTTAAGAGTACATGGTTTGTAAAATTTTATTTTTTGGATTAAATCGAAGTAATATTAGTGATTGCTAATTTTTTTGTTTCATATTTACGACTTTCACTTCCAAAATGAGACATAAGACATCTTTCATTACTATTCTAGTGATGAAAATCAATTCATTTTGTCTTGTTTATTGTTAAATTTTATTATAATTTTTTTCTGAATCATCCATTATGAATCATAATGTTAAGTCAATATAACACATGTGTTTTTAGATGGGTTATTTTTCTCCCCCTTTTTTTTATACATCAAGAGAAATTGAGTAATATTATATGTTGCAATTATAAATATATTCTTATAAGTAACAGTGTTATTGCTGATCAAAGTATCGAAAAGGCATTCCTTAAAAAATTCTTTCGGAATATTTACAGCTTGTGATATAGGTCAGTAATAGTTATTTCAATGTTTTATTTCTTTTGTAATCTAAGCAGAGATAAATTTAGTAGAATTATTATAACTATATTTTCAAATAAGATACCTTGAGTTAAATGTTAACGAAAATATCCCGAAATGACATTTTTTGAGGAAACTAAAAGACATTATTTTATTGGAATGAGAAATATGATACATTTTGAAGTTATACTTCTTTTGGGGCGTTAAGGAGAATACTAGGATGAGAATAAATTTTACAATGCGCGCATACACCGTCACGAATGCGAAATCCTTTGTCTAGAAATATACAGAACCCAAGGACAAATCATTCCCGCCTTCCGAAATTCTCCAGAAAAAGGTATTTCTCTTTGCAACAGTAGACAACCGGATTCGAACCGGAGACCTCTCGATTTGCAGCCGAATGCTCTACCACTGAGCTATACACCGCATCCGGCGAACAGCACCTTTGGGTTCCCAAAGTAACGTATACGCGAAAATGCTTTGTCACAAAGTATACAGGGAACGGACAAATCCGTTTCCCGCCTCCGGAATTTCTCCGAAAATATTTTCTCTTCACTTCGCTGAAGAAGGCATCGAGTTTGAACCGGAGACCTCTCGATCTGCAGTCGAATGCTGTACACCACTGAGCTATACCCCTACGTCAGCGAACCTTTGCTTTGCGTTTCGTAGGAACGGATACGAAAATGCTTTGTCTAGACATGCAGAACGGGACAGATCATTCCCGCCTTCAACTACCCATATTATTGGTCCCTGTGTCCCTGTGCAGGGGTGTTTAAATTTATTTAAGTCATGATTATCTCAGGTTTGGCTGGTCCGATTGACTGAAGGTTGGTATCGTTCAACTCTGCTTGTGACCGCCTTTCGTCCTTGGCCCAGCCGCTGCAAAATTTTAGAAAGTTTTTTAATCTTGTTACGCCAAAGAAATATCTTCAGGCACTAAGTACACCACACTTTTTTATTATTATAATAACCCTGAAAACAAAACATGTATACTGTATAACTTTATTGTGCGAATTAAAGACAAGGCTGGACAAAAAATTCATTGACTACTATTGACGCGGAACAACAAAATGTCGAGAGAAAAAGCGATGACACTATTGAAAGAATGATTGCTGAAGTACACTTTTTTGCCAGTCAAAATTTGGCATTCAGAGGAACTAGTACGAAGTTGAGATAATGGTAATTTTTTAAAGGCAGTTTAGATATTGGACAACTTTAATCTAGTTAATTCGGAACACCTTAATAATGTCAGTAAAAGCAAAAATAACAAAACACGTATTCCACTCTACTTAGGACAGCATTGACAAAATGAAATAATTAATATTTTAGCCAAATCTATTCGTAATAAGGTATTGAAGAATTAGTCCCTAGAACAAATAACGTTTGTAATTAGATGTATGAGCATTACTGATGGTAAGGTTTATATTTTGGAATTTTTCCTATAAGATTTTAGGAGTACGACACAAGAAAGGCTTTCAGATTTCAACTCATTCTTTATTGAATTCGAAATCTCAAAATTATTGACAACTTTGCTTCTCAGAGAGAGAGCCAGAAAAATATTTTAGAATTAATTATAAAGTAGTCTTTGTAGAAGAACTGATTTATGTACTTTTCTTTTCACGAGATTTATGTTTTAGTACTATTTTAGTAGATTATATTTTCTGAGTTAATACTGTTGTGTTTTTCTTTTCTAATTATAAAATGTCTATTTTTATTTCAAAGGTATTATTTTTGCCTATATATTATTTTGTTAAATTATTTTGTTGCTTTAATAACCTATTAGCTGCCCAAAAAAATAAAGTTTTGTACTTCAAATTTTATTTGAAATTTTTATTAATGTTTTACTTTTTACTTTTATGCAGTTTGATGAGTTTATAACCTCAATAGTATTCAAGTACACTGATGTCAAAAATTAAGGTCACAAACATGTTTTTCTTCATATTTTTAAATTGCATAAAGAAAAACTTAGAATTTTTTTTTTATATATTTTGAAGAACGGGTATTGCAGTATCACCCTCCAATTTAGGAAAAAATGTTGTTTAGCGTTAGTTTTTGCAGAATTATTAGGTTGAGATCGCATTTAACGATATGAGATTTTTTCCTGTAATTTTGTGAATATTGTGTTAAAACAAACAAGTTCTCCCTTTAGCAGTGAGGATGACTTTTCATAATCCTTTAGATGATTCCATGAGATGGAGAGTCGTTGGCAGACTTGAAGTTGACCAGTCTCAAGCGGAGGTGGATAGATCATTACAAGTGACCCCAAAGTGTTTTCCCGTTTAAGGAATCAATCTCAAACAAGTGGTATTGCCACCAGGAAGGTAGGCTAAGATTGCCACAGAGCATCGACATCTGCACAGGGTCACTACTTGGCATTAAACGCACTACGACCTAGGAGGACAATGGCTCTCGGCTTGCTGGTGTCCTTGCTGCAGTGTCTGGAAGAAGGATTTCTAGGCAAAAAGTCTACATTCGTCTTGCATAGACTGTGCTTTACGCACGGCGTCCACTCTGGTGCGTCTCTTTGACTGCCTCCCAACATGAAAGACCGGATATTTGTTGAGCTGAAAACATCAGTCGTGGACACCCCAAGAATGGGAGCCTGTTCTTTTCAGTAATGAGACGAAAGGTACCAGACAAAGGGATTCTCGTTTAGTCTTCATTTGGAGAGAAATGGACCTCGCTTTCATCACTCCTATATAACAAAAACCGACAAAATTTGTGGCAAAGGAATCCTTGTTTGTGGCGGTATAATGTTGCTCAGTCGTATGCCCCTGTACGTTTTCTATGCGAGTATTGTCAACTCACAGCGCTATATGGATGAGATCCTGAAAGCCTATATGATGCTTTTTTGGGTGCTGTGGGCCCGGACAACATTTTTGTGGGCGGAAATGATCTCGGTCACACAGAACTCACATTGTTGATGAATTTCATAAGGGATGGGATATTCGCCATATGGATTGACTCTCGAGGTCTCCGGATCTAAATCCTATTGAATATATTTGGGATGGTCTAGGAAAAGCCATTTCCAGAGTAGACACCCCTCCCAGGAACCCCTAGGAGTCAATGTGCTTTTAGAAGAATGAGCTTTGATGCCATAAATATTTATTATCACCCTCATAAACAGTATGATAGCTCGTTATGAAGCTTGTATACTGGTAAACAGTGGTTACACTTAAATTTAATAGATTTTTAACGAGTTAAATGCTTTATCTCTGATTCATGATGCTTAGATATATCTTTTATCTTAATTCAAAATTAAAATCTTTTCTGTATGGTTATGTTGTGACGTCTCTCGCGTTCTTCTTCTAACATAACTCCTAAGTTCTTTGACGGCCACGATTAATGGCAAAACTTTTTCCAAACCCCAATACCAAGAAGAGAAACAGTTGAATATGCAAATGAGATATACTTTAAAAGGATAGAAAGTTTGGTGAGATATAACGGCAAGCCTAGAGATAACTTAGTGCGGAATTGTTTGGAATAAAGGTTAGACGTCCTACAGCTCTGGAAGAAGGATACGCTCATTGCCTTAAATTATAATAAGGATTAAGAAAGCCTAGGGCTTCTCATCTAAAATTAACATAATAGGAATTTCTTCAACCTAGGAAGGAAGTTGACTCTATAAAAGGTAATATTTTGTATAGGAAGTTAGATTAGACAGTTAAATAAATATAATTAGATAAGTGTTCAGTTGTGCGATCTGACTTGAATATAAAGTTTAATTGTTGGCTTATTCTCACTTTAAGAAAGGGTTTTTATTTAGAATTAAGTAATTTAAGTTATTCTTAATAAAAGTTGTGTTAAGAATTACATAATGTCTCATCATTTAGATAATCCCACACCTCTAGCTTACGCGAATCATCCCAGACATAGTTATCACAGGATGGCTATGTCTCAATGTTGCTGTATTCTTTCTCACACTGTAATATGTCCCTGGGCTAAATTTCGTTTATACATAGCGGATAGTTCATTAGTTTTCCTAGATTCTGTGCTTGTGACCTCAATTTCGGACATGAGTATATTATAAGTAAGTTAATATGTAAGTATTATAATTAATTAAATATAAAATTACTTATTGTAATACTTATCAATCAGAAGTAATAAGTATTATAATAAGTAATTGAAAATGTCAAAATATAAAAATTAAAAATATATTATAAGTCAAATTATGAAAAATTACCTAGACGGGCTGCACATTAAGTCTTCGCAAGCGGGCGGCCGACACCATAGCCGTAATACCATTGAATCCGGCATCGATGTAAACGAGCTTAATGATATAGAGATGTGCAGGGTAGGCTGTGATTTTGTCGTTTATTTTTTTCTTAGAGTGTAAATGTATCATACATATGATACATTTTATAACTTTTTTTTTATGCTTCGTTTTTTGTTCAAAGGTCAACATATAATTATATTTTTTAACTATTTATTTTTAAGGTATACGAATACGTTAGAATGGTACATTTTTACAAAAACTCACATTTTCAGTTTTTGATTTTGTGGAGTAAAGCATTTATTTATCTTTATAAAACTACTCCTATTTTGTTTCTAGATAGCTTAAAAACCAAGATATTAAAGAATTAGAGTAAAGCGCGAAAAACCGGAAGTTGATATTTAAGTGAGCGGAAATCAGCTTTTAAATGCACTTGTCGTCGTCGCACAACTCGTCAAACAGGATTTAAATACCATACATTTTTTTAATAAAATTTCAACACACTTTTGATTTAATAGGCAAAATAAGTACATATTTTGAGAGTATTTGAAAAGTAAATCTAGCAATATATATATATATTTAAAATTCAACGGTTTTAAAAACCTGTTTTTAGTCAGATTTTTTCAAAGAATACTAGTAAATCATTAGCTTGTGTTATTTTTTTAAATAATTCAAAAAAAAAGAAATTTATTTTAACTCAGTACAAATAAAGGGGTCCGTTTTAAAAGTTTCTGTTTCCGTTGTACCGTTTCAATATTCCAAATTTTTTTGGGGAATAAAAACAGCTAATTAAACTTTAAAACCATGGATTTTCCCCGAAAACAATGAAAAAAAAAATTTTTTAACATAAATTTTATTGCTGCCCCTGTGCTTTTTGAAAAACCAAAGTTAGTGTTGTGCAAGACTGTTTGAGTTAGCCATGAGAATATGATTTTAAAATTGAAGAGATTTAAAGGATTGTTAGATATAGTAAAACATTTCAGTGGGACTACTGGTGTGTTAACACTGAAAGGCTTTGCAGAACTTTATGGAATTTGAGTAACAGAGTCTAAGCGAAATTCTCAGTCAGTGTCAAAAGTTGCCAAAAGAAAAATAGATTAGCTTAAAAGAAAAAAACAAAGTATTAAAAATGAGCCAATAGAAGATATAAGCTTAAAAAAGGGTTTAAATTTTAAGTAGTGACGACAAAATAAAAAAAAAATGAGATAAATTGTACAAAAAATGCATTTTCTCAAAATCTTTTCGTACATTTTAAAAAACTTCGGAAATAAATTAAAAATATTATCATTAAATACCTTTGAAATTTGGTACCTTTTTTTTCCCCCTTTTTTTCTAGGGGTGTGAAATAAAAAGATCTTTAAAAAAAATATTTTTTAAATTATGATCTAATATTTCAATGTAAGTGTTGTAAATAGGGAAATTTTTCTATTATCGGTTGAAATATTTGAACTTTTTTTTTTTATTTTTAACAAAAATTTTACGGGCCCCAGATAAAAATAAGGGTTTTTTTGATCTAAAAATTTAAACATTGGGGCAACGATTTTCATTAATTTTTTAAAAGTTTTTTTTAAATTTTTAAAACTAACTTTTTCCAATTTTTTAAATTTAAAAAAAAATTTCAAATTTAATAAATTTTTTTAAAAAAAAGTTAAAAAATAAATTTTTAAATTTTTTTTTTTTAAAAAAACTGAACGTTTTGTACAAATTCAGATTCAACAAGTAACTAAATTAATACTGAAGTTTTTTAAATTATTTTTCTTTTAAAGAGGAAAGAAAAACTTTTAAACAAAATTAAAACTTTTTTTTTATTTTCTTTTAAAATTTTCCCAGCCACAGAATTTCAAATTTAAATTACTATTTAGTGTAACTAATTTTTTTACTAACTTAAGTTGTATAAATTACTTCTTGAATAATTTTTCATACAAATTTTGTTTTTTATGTTTTTAATTATTAACCCTTTGAATCAATGAAGCAAAACATAAATGGCACATATGTTTTCCTTTTCCCCTTTAAAAGGGTTTAAAAAACAATATTTTTTTATTTTTATACAAAAAGTTAAAATTACAAAATATAGGAAAATACGGTTAAAATTTTACTTCAACTTGAATTGAATATATCTGAAGAGGGGAGAAACGGCAGGGGGGTTTTGCCCAAAGTGTATCAATAGATAAGCGGCATAACAAAAGTGGATTCTGCTACAAGTGTCATTTTGAGTCAAATTACGACGGCTTTGACATGAGTTGTACACGAACCCAAAGTGCTTTTGGAAAATTGGGGTTTTTTTGGGGAAAATTTTGAAGTCATTAAAAGTTCTGCCCCGTTAACGAAAATCTCATTCACCACGGCAAGTGTGACATCTTTGGGAGGGAAAAAGCGGCTTTTTAACTAAAAAAAAATAAAAACCCCAAGTGTTTTCCGAACTATACTCCTTTCAACAAATATATTCATTTCGTTTGATTATTCGGGAGCAGCGGTTCCCAAATACACTTTTTTAAAGGGGAAATTCAACATAATTCTGTAAAAACAGGTGCCCAAATTATGATAACCACTTGACACTTATAAGGAGATCAGCCAAAATTTCACGTTTTTGCCATCACATATCAAGATAGTCATTAAAGGAAATGGGAAGGAACATCATTTGCAATGTTTAAGTTGGGAAGAAATGGGGGTGATTTAATTTGAGTTTGAAAGCGAGATGATTGAAGGCATTTAAAGCGTCGGAACTATTATCATCAAATCGGTAACCGGGTTTGAGCGGAGTTTTTTAATCACAGATTGATTGATTGAATTTTACGTCGCACTGTTCACAAAAAGATTGCTTTTAATGCTTACAAAAGTGTTATAAGCAGAAGTGGGTTTTGATGTCTTACGGCTGTCTTAGTTTCAATGTTTGGTCTGTACTGAATGTTTTCAAAAAAACTTGGGAAAGTTTAGTTCAAGGAAGGTAACAACACAAAATTCAAAAAATCTTAATGGGGGAAAACACGAACTGAATTTTATTGGTTATAATCAAACCCAAAGGGCCGAAGTTTTTGGCTTTCACTTTACAGGTCCAGGGTTAAAATTTTGGGATGGACAAGGTCGACTCAGACTTTCATCTTTTCAGTGGATGGATAAATGAGTACCAAGCTTGTTTGAGAATTAAACACTGAGAGTTTTATGTGAGACTAACACCTGACAAAATCTGCCCGCACCCAAAACCAATTCACAAAAATTTAGGTAGAACAGTAGGCCTTTTTGGTTTTTTGTTTTGACCGCTGAGCCAACGTTGCTGTTGCCAACGACCTGTTTGAAAACCTCTAATGCAGTGTTTCTCAAATTTTGAGGCGCTCCTCCCTAGGTGGCATGATATTCCTGCTGTGTGTGGGGGGGAGCATATGAAAAAGTTGAAAATAAAATATTT
>BMAV01017259.1:0-31363 GCA_019973955.1 Trichonephila inaurata madagascariensis | reverse complement strand
AACACTGATTCAGCGAGGAGCGAGCTCCACATTCGATCATTCTTTGTCTGCAAGTTCTGCCTTTAAACTGTCCGACCTCTGTAAAATTCAGCACGTTATTAAAGAGTTCGCCATTTTTATTTATTATTACCTCCGCAGAATTTAAGTTTTGTTTTACAAGATTTTTGAGTTTTTTACAAAAATCTCATTTCAGTATATATTAGCCATCACATTATGGATATATCACAAAAAATTTACATACCTGTGAACAGTAGTTTCTCAGAAAAGGTACATCGAACATCAAAATTTAATTTTAAATAAATTATTTTAAGCATACAGGAGATTTTAATCCTAGTAAAAAAAAATAAAAGGCTCAATTTACAATAAAATATACCTGTTTTGGTTCATATCAGATGTTCAACTTTTAAGCAAAACCTTTGTTTACATTTTTTGCCATTCAAATGGGTGTGGCCCAGTTTCAACGATTATTTAAAAATATGTTTTAAGGGTTTCTAATTACCCTAGTGAAGGAATGGCAAACCTTTTTGGATCAACGTGCCATTTTTTCTGTAAGAAATGTTTAAGGAGGTATAAACGTGCAGACAAATAATTTTGACTTGTGATTATTGAGAACATAATAAAACTAAACACTAACAATTCAAAACTCTTTAATTACAACGAAAAATTACATTTTGCACAGTATAGTAGTAAATGTTTTATATACGTGTAATTCAAATTAAAGTAACATTAGTGTGAATTCTGTTGTGGTAGATTATAGATGACAAATGACTTATATTAGGATTGTAAGATCTTACTTTTACCAGAATTCAAGGTGAATTGGAGTCATCTTTCAAACGGTTTCTAAGTGAGACTTTATTGTTATTCATCTCTGAAAATAATGACTCGCAGGCATAGGTAGGTGAAAATATGGTTAAAAGAGCATGCGCCAGTTTTTTCAAAACGTTAGATGTATTTGGAATTGAATCCATGTTTCCAAAATTTCATTACTAGTATTTTTACTCATATTGCTTGTTAATCTTTCTGTTTTAATCAATTCCAACTTTCTCCTTTTTTCAACAAATTTTTGAATCCATATTGAAGTAGACTGGAAATCAATCAGTTGCAATTCAAATTTTTCAATTTACAACCTATTGAATTGGGACAAATTCAGTTTATTAAATGAAGTCGCATCAAACTACATAAAAAAACTTAAGCGTTTCTGGTTCTTTGAACTGAGAAAATTTCGCTGAAAACTGCGACCGATCTTTTACGTTTCTCGTAATACTTCATATCGAACTTCATTTCGAATTAAAATGCAGTCCGTTTTGCACGGTGGCGTGCCCAAAATATTGTGTCGCGTGCCATGTATGGCACGCGTGCCACTGGTTCGCCATCCCTGCCCTAGTGGTTGTAAGGTATTTTTAAAAAGGTTAAAATCTATACAATTTGAGAATGTAAAAATCTCAAGTTGTCAAAAAAATACGATTTTAGATTTCCAACACTTCTTAAAGTGCCATGTTTCTGAATCAAAACTGTTTCAAATTGTGAAGATGAGCCTCATGTACATTACAGAATAGCATACGCAAATTACTTCGATGCCTTTCTTTGAAATAACTTGTAAATGAGATAGATATCTCAAAATGTATACAATAATACCCCGAACTGACGCGATAGGCAGGGCTAAGTTACAACCGCATAAGTCAAATTCTCGAAAGTCGGGTATGATTTCACATATAAATACATATAAATTATTCTTATTTAGAACCAGAAAAGAAAGAAAACAATGTTTTAGATCAAAGTTATTTCGATGTAGAAGTTTTTATAAAATCTAACAAAGTAGTCTGTTGGATCAAAGATTTTTTCTCCCTCAAAATATCCTCGTAGAATGTTAATATATATTTTTTATTCCTTGTTTTGTTGAAAAAATATGCTCTTCGTCGGAGTCTGTGCATATCTAAAACTTGTAACCCTCTTTCAATTAAATTGAAGTCTTTTGTCAAAATCCCAACACCACTATTCTATCTTCCGACTGAATAGGTCTAAAGACACACATTCTCTCTTCATTGCCTTGCGCTTGATCATGCATTTCTAAGGAGCACATCAATTACAAGCCCATGATTATGAGAATTCAGTAATTATTAAACGTCATTACTGTATACTTTTAAATTTATTTGCCTGGCAAGAACGACAAATTCTTCTCTCTCAATCACATTACCAATTTTATCAAATTCTGGCACTGAATCCGACTGGGGTTTTAGGCGTCTCTCGCGTCCTTCCGCTAACATAACTCCTATGTTCTTTGACGGCCAAAGATTAATGGCAAAACTTTTCCAAACCCAATACCAAGAAGATAAACAAAGATAATATTTAAAAAAACTATAAAAGGAAAAAGCTTTGATGATAAGATATAGCGCGGCAAGCTTAGAGATAGTGTGTGGAATCTTTTTGATCAATAACACGGCAAAATTTGAAAATAGCTTAGGGGGAATCTTGCAGATCAAGAGTTAGCAGTCCGATAGCTTTAGAAGGAATAGAAGCTAATATAAAGAAGTTGGAATCTTCTTATTCAAAGTGAATTTATAGTTTATCTCTCTTTAGGTAAAGGAAGGAGTTTCTGAAAAGGTAATATTTGATATAGGTAATTGATGAATCGTATATTAACTATAATTAGATAAAGGATCTATTGTGATCTGACTTAAATACAGGGTTTAATTAGGGTTGACCTCACTTAATTAAAATTGTCAAATTAAAATTTTAAGTAATATAAGTTATTCTTAAAAAAAGTTATATTAAGAACTACTATGTCTCATCATTTTGATAATCCCACACCTCTAGCTTACGCGAACCGGAGGACAGGTCATCACAGGATGGCTAGTCGCAGCTTCAGTGATGAAAAGAAGAAAGACGAATGGGCAAGATTTGAAAACGAGTGATAACGAGTAATGTACTTTGAATAAGATACATTAACATTTTGCTTGGGAATTTTTTGGGAACATGCTTTACTGATAATGATCCTCACCAGGTAGAAAGGTTTTTAAATTTCATAAAACGGGTTGATTTTTATGGCATCATGAATTTTATTGAATGAGAGAAATCCCGGGGTATAGGTTTTTTTTGGGATTAAATAAAAAAAACATAACTTTTTTGTTTGTAACTATTGACAAAATCCCCCGGGCTATTTTAACTTTCAAAAAAAGTAAACTGTGAAAGTAAATGTTAAAATATATTTTCCAACGATATATTAAAAAAAAAATAAAGTATCAAGATTTATCCAAAAAAAAAATCAATCAGATGGTCACTAAGTTTTTTTTAGAAACCCCCCAAATTCCCCAAGTAGATAAAATTATCAATGTTAAGTCATAAATATTTTGTTGTTGTTACTAATCCCATGATCGGAAAAAGACCAGATCAATGCCCATGACATTTTTTTCCATGGAAAGGGCTAAGTGATTGTCGTTAGCCTAGTTTGAGCACCATATAGGTGGGGGAAAATTTTTACTTTTCCCTTTTTATAGTGGGGTTCGACCCCCCCCCCTTTTTTAAATACCCCCCCCAATGCGGCGAACACTAAAATCCAAAAAGCCTTCGCCGTTTTTGGGATTTTAGGAATTTAACTAATTATTTACGAAATCCCTTCTCCTCTCATACCCCCTATTCACTCATATTTAACTAACAGGTCCTTTAGGGTCAGAATTAACGAATCTTTTTATTCTATTCAGCGGGATGTCCCGGGCCCCCCCGACCCCTTTGTTACTTTACTTAATGACTTTCCCCAGTTTTCATTAACAATTTTAAACTTTATGCGGATGATACGGCCTTAATTGCCCGTACAAAACCAAAATCTGCACTTTTGCCCCCCAACAACACCCAAATTCTAGAAAATTATACGATAGATGGAAAAAAAGTATTAATGTAGAAAAATCGTAGCTTTCCAAAACGTATTCCCCCTCCACCATAATGTACAAAAACAAATTCTTGGTCTCAGAAAAACCCAAAAATCTTGGCGTTTTTTTGATTTCATTTAACTTGGAAACAAAAATTTTTACACGCCCGCGATAAGTTCCGGAAAATCATGTTTAAACTTTTCCTTAATATCTCGGAACTCACATTTGAGAGATAACAAAGTGCTTCCTATACACCCGTCAGTGGGTCCCATAATTGAAAAGCTTGCCCTCGTTCGGGGTTATGCTGCTAAGACTAATATAAATATTTTAAATACTGTGCAAAATTTTTATATTCGAATGGTCGTAAAAGCTTGTCGCTATATGCGAAATGATTACATTAACAAAGCTCTAAAAATCAATAGCTTCAAAGCTCACATTCAAAAAATAGCCATAAATTTCTTCAATAACTTGCACTGGATTCCTACAACCCTGCCTTAATTACTTTATCCTCGCAATAATGTAATTATATATTACCCCCTAGTAAATTTTTAATTTTTTCTTCTTTTATTATTTTCCTATCTTTTACCCCACTGGACAAGCGTATTCCACTTTCTACTTTTTAAAAATTTTCATATCCACATGGGCAGCCAGCCAGAGGCTATACTCACTTCCACCTCCAACCAATGACAGAGCACCCACATAGCTCTCAGCCATGTATGAACCTTTCACGACTTAAGCCCCTCCTCCCGGATTCCATCGCCGCAGCCAATAGCCTGCATGCTACATCGCAGACTGTGTATTTCTACGCGAAAGTCAAGCCCCACATCAAAGACTGTTAAGATATGGGATTGAGGACTGTGTATAAGTCCAGATGTTGCCATCTACTGCGAACACTATATATTTACAAACATCTATGTCTTCTCCGGGATTCGAACCCAAGTCCAATGGCACAACAGTCAGCGTCGCTAACCACTATACCGGATGGGCAACTAAGGACCGGAAGGAACGAGTTGTTCTTAAGATATTTCTTCTATGGGAATCTTCATTAATTTTTTAACTGCATTAAATTTCTTCTTAAGTTCGGGATCATTATTTGATTCACTATTTCTCTCTTATAATGCAAGATTAAATTATTAGTCTTTCTGGAAAAGATACATTAGATGAAAGAAATCCGTATAATTTCTGACAATAAAAAGTTATTTTAACCTTGTAAGAACTTCCCGGACATTTTTAAAAAGAAAAGTTTATTTTTCTTTTACTAAGTGACATATTTTATCTTAAAGATCTGTTATTGTGATAACCAAAAAAATTATAACTGCGAAAATACTCTGTCAAGTATGATAATATTTAGCAAAACCTTCATATGAACATTAAAATACATTTACTTACATCAATATGAAGGAAAGAACATATAAAGATTATAAAAACACACACACTACCACTTTCCTTTCGAAATTGTAATAATTTGATGAATTTGCAACGTATATTCATGATGTTCATGAATTAGTGCTCAAAGTAGTTTAATGTTATTGTAGTAATGGTTAGTTTATATTACCTACAAAACAGGTAATATTTTTTCTATGCATACTGTGATTCAATCGTTACTTCTTTTTTCATTCAGTTGTTCGCCTTTTCGAAATCAAATGTAAATTAAATATTTTGAATACAATTACTTATTTGATCAGTAGATTTTTTTTTATTTCCACTGACCAGGGTTACAAGAGACCACTACACCACAAGGGGGTAGGAACAAAAACAGACAAAATAAATAAAGTAAGGAAAAATAAAATGGCGAGAAAGTTATGAACCAAAAAAGGCTTAGCTTGCCAAAGGAGAAAAAGAGGAGCCCTAAAGGGGCAGCGGCGAATGTGGCAACATCCATGTCCTCCCAAAATCGCAGCGATGCACGTTAAATCTGTCGAGAGCTGAAACGTCCCCCCGTTGGTGTGGTGAGTTAGGAAAAGGGGGGGTCCCAGTTTCAGATGTCGTCCAGCACTTGACCAGGGTTTAAAAAAATTTCGGGTCCCCCCAAAAAGCCCTCGGTTGTAAGAGGGATGTTAATTTTCACTACCACTCCCCCGAAAAATCGCAGAACGTAAAAAAAAGGGGGACTGTGTTAATGAATTTATGTAGATTTTTCCCAAGACAGTCGGGGGTGGCGACGAAACTTAAGTAAATGCTTTAGCCTAATAAGATTTTTTTATGAGATTTTGTTTTTTTTTTACTTATTGAAAAATTAAATTTCCAAATTTTTTTCTTAAAGTTACTTTTTGGCCCCTTTAAATTAAAATAAGAAAAAAGTCTGAAATCACTGTTACCCCTTTTAGGACTATTATGTTCCGGAAACTAAAAAGGTATTAAACTAGGGAAAAAAAAATTTTTTCAAAAGTATTATAATATTTGTAAAATTTTATAAAATTATATTTTTTTTTTAATCCAATTTTATATTTTTAAAGGTTAGTACTAATATTAAAATCAATAATAAGTAATTGATGATTTTTTTTTAACGATAAATTACATTATTTATATATATTTTTACGAATAATTACTTATAGATTTGTTTCCATACAGATATTTACATACAATTAATTAAAAAAATTATGTATCCAATTTTGCAACTGACCCTAGAACACTTAAAAGATATTTTTTAAAAAAATTCTTTTTGTATGGTTTTTTTGTTTCTTTGTAAAACTATTTCAATTCCCCAAATTAAAATTCTGTGTATCACTTAGAACTAAATAGGAAACACATACTCAAGGCGAAAATTAATTCGTATTCTCTCCTTTTCCTCAATAAACTTTACACTTAGTTCTTCCATTAATTTGTTAAAATTTCTACTTGAGATATTTCTTTTCAAAAAGTATAATTATTACATTACTATTTTAGAGACATCTTTTATGATTAAATCTAAGTGATTTCAAATCTGTAGCTAAAATAAGATTGAAAATAATTTTAAATAAAAATGTTAAGCATGTTAAATCGCAATATTAAATCGAATTGCTCATTTGAGCTGAGAAGTTTTCCCTAAAATAATAATAAATATTTTCTGAAATTAAATAATTTTATTGCAAATTGATCAAGAATTTTGAAAATATTTTCTATCTGAATAAATTTCAAATCAGTTTTATAAAAATGTTATCCTTTTCCCAAACTGAAATAATTTTCGAACATTTTCTGCTTTGGGAGACTATCCATGTATTATATATTCAATACAAATTTATGATTTTCATTTTATTTATCAAAGTCTAGACATCCATTTTACGCATCATTTTTGCACAGAACATCTGCATTTTATTTTGCGAGGTTAAGTCACGTTCTGTATCTGAAAAATCTTTTGAAAAACACACTTTACTCAGTAATAAGATTACTTGAAACTGCTGTATGGGTGTGTTATAAAATTATGTTTACCCCATCATATTCTCATATATTTTTCTAATAATTGAATATAGCTTAAATATTAATAAAAACTAGAGTTTATATACTTATATATATGTGCCGATATGAAAAATGGAAAGACCCGGGCATAAGATATTCTGTATATTGAAGCATGGTTGATGTGGGTAGGTCCTTTGATGCAGTTTCCAAAATTAGCTTTTTGACTATTTGTGTGTTTTTTATGTTGAAACCCCGTTTTGGTATATTTTGGATCTACAATTTGGGAAAGAAATATTGCAAAATAACAAATTCCCCTGTGATATATTTAAGATTTATTTTAAAAGAGAAGTACTGTTTGTTTCCAAGGCAAAAAGTAAGAACCCTTTTCGGCAAATTTTTTAAAGTAACTCAAAAGCATCAATTTTCCCCCCGACAGCATTAAGCCATTTTATGTGTTCAAGATACATGATATCTATACAATATACAGAGGAATGAGTATTACACCTCTAGAAAAAAACAAAGTGGTAAAAATATCATTTTGTGAACTGTATACAAATGCTCAATTTTTACTCAATTAGTTTTTAAGATTTTGTAACTTATTTTTTTTTACAATGTAATTCTGTCCCACATGTTGTGTTGTTTGGAACAGAAGTTTATTCGCAAAAAAAACTCAAAAATACTTATATAAATCAGAATTATTAAAATTTTACTTTTGGGAGCTGGACTGTATATTAGTAAACGTTAAAACTTGCATTCAGTGATTATAAAAATAAGATTATCAGAAATAAGTGACTTCATTTTTTTTTTTTGAAATCAGTAAATATGTTTTAATGTTAATTATAAAAAGTATGTAAAATAAAACATATTCGGATATATTAATTAATAGAATGCTTTATTGAGATACTAAAAGTAAAACTTTCTTTTGGGAGAAAAAAGATTTGTATATAATTTTTTAAAAAAAAGAATATTATAAAAAGATTTAGAGAAGGACCAACGAAAAAAAAAAAAAAAGAATTACAATTAGCACGTTAAATTAATACTTCTCAGAAACTAAGTCGGCATTCAACAGATTCTTATTTATATTAATGTGCTTGTAGCTGCATCATCTATCTGAAAATCCTTTACTTATAATTAGAAGTTTGTAGTCTTATTGTAGTTACTTGTGCTACCTGATCGAAAAGTACTTCAGATAAGGCCCACGAAATTCAGCAGGTATGGGACTAGTTGGACGCCTGTCGTTATCCGTAGCTCTGAGCACCATATTGGTACAGTACTGTTTTGGCCTGGTTCTACCGCAAATTTGAGGGAGAAATCCTGGGGAAGGGGGGCAGGGCCCCAACCTCTTTTCCCTCCCACCAACCTCACAAGAGGATTTGAGGCTCGACGGTTATTTAAAATACCTCACATGCCGGGAAAGAATGTACATTTTCAAACATTCTTGCCTTTTCCGGGATTCGAACACATTCCCTACTGGCACAGCGGGTCAGCATCCCTAACCACTATAGGAGGAGTGGTGAAACTTTATGGATCAACATGCCATTTTTCTTTAAGAAGTGTTTAATGAGGTATGGGCGAGCTGTCAAATAATTTTTTGCCATGTGAATATTTGGAAAATATAATAAAACTAAACACCAACAACTCAAAAACCTTTAATTACTATGAAAAAATAGCTTTTACTGTATATTTGTAAATGTCTTAGCTTATACGTCTAATTCAAATTAAAGTAGCATTAGTGTGACTTCTGTTGTTACAGATTGGATGACAAATAATTTATATTAGAATTGTAAGATGTTACTTTTAATAGAATTCATACTGAATTGGGGTCATCTTCAAATGGTTTCAAGCAATTATTTTTGCTGTGGTTCACTTTTTGACAAGAGGATTTGTTTCAAAATGCTATTTTCCAGACGATGTCTGCATACCACTGTTCCAGAACGTAAAAAAATCACCGCTTTGTCGTCTTACTAATCATGCTATATTTCTAGATTACCAAGTTTGAAATTCTCTGTTACACTTACTATCTTGCATTTTTGTTCTTTTGTGAACCAGTCATCTTTAATAACAGGTAAAAAAACGTAAATATAATACAAATAAACTTTAAAATACACTTATGTCAACGAACTTGGCAATGTTAAGCGTAGACAAATTTTGCATCATAAACAGTTGTAGTTTACGACGTAACTAAGACAAGGTAATAAAAAACGAGTGTGCTTCCAGCAACCCCGCGACCGATACTTCATAGTGAACTTAGTTTTTTTGAAATAAAATGCAAACCATTTTGACCTCTGGCGTGCCCGAAATATTGTGTCGCGTGTCATTGATGGCACGCGCGCCACTGTTTCGCCATTCCTACACTATACCGTATGAGTGGCATTCGTGGTTTTAAATATTCAAATTAAATTACAAGAGAATAGCGATTGTGTACTAAAGAACTAACTATATGGCAGAATTATGGTAAATATTGTAAATTAAATGAATCTGTTTTAAGACTTTAACATTCATATATTAGATGCTAGAGGTATTGACTCATGAGTCATTCTTTTAGTTGAAGAGTGTTGTTGGAACGTGTATCATTATATTATTGGTATGTTTCCGAGTAGATATCTTTGTTTGTATAAGTATATTTTAGAACGGTTTATTTTATTTTATGAGCTTTATTTTAAAAATTGCTCTGGCTATAAATGGAAGACAAACTCATGAAAAATCTCATTTTTACCCATGATGGATGAGCAAGTTTCTTAATTTCAATATTTAGGGACCTATAAAACTCTTGTATATTAATTTAATTTAATTTTTTCTTCTTTTTTTCTTCTCTTCATTCAGATTGAAGTTGAACTAAACATAGAGAAAGAAAAGAATAATCATTCAACATTTGAGAATGAAAAACACATTCAACATTTGAGAACGAAAAACGCATTCAACTCTATCATTCATCCATCAGCTTAAACTCAATTTTTCAAAAATTTACTTTAATCATATATAATTTTAGCTATTGTTATTACTTAAGTCTGTGTAACAAAGCACAATGAGAAATTCGATTGTATAACAAAATTTATGCAAAATCAATACATTCAAAATTTTGTAAATTATGTTTATGAGGAAAAAGGAATGATATATAAACTAAAGTAAACAATATTTTTTAAAAAGATAAATTCCAGGAATTTACTCCACAAAAAAATATTTTAACTTCCATTTATCTTAAAGCAAAATATGGGTTTTATTTATATGTTTTCAAAGTAAAAATGTTAGGGTTTACATAAAAGACAGCACTGATAAAAGCAAGTATCACTGAATTTATAATTTTGTTTTAAGACCTGTGAATATGGCATTTTCGATAAAAAAAAAAGTTAGTTCTAATGTTAAAATGCAGGTATGATGTTTCTGTAAATAAGCGTTCATTTTTCTAAGTTACTGAGTAAGAGTTATTTTACTAAGTTATTTTCTTATTTTAAACTGTTTTATTTTGAGTTTGTTTTACTCAGAAGTATGTTATTGAATATTTAAACACTAACAGTTGAAGAATTTATTAAAACTTTTTATAAAGTGTACTCTTTAAATTTGGCAGTGATTTCGGTGAAGTCTTGGTTTGCCCTACTATTTGGCGTCCATGACAGGACATTTTGAACTACTTTTTAATTATAGGCATGTTTTTATCAATAAAGTACCGTAAAAGAGATTTAGCTTATGTGGCTAAAGAAATTGGCAAAGAAGTACAAGAACCGGCAAGAATCTGCGATCTAAAATTAATAATTTAAAATAGTAATGAGTATAAAAGTGATTCAGGTTTTGTTAAAGGACTATTAGAATGCTTTGTCACAGACAGAAAGAAGTTACAGCAAGAAAAAGAACAAGACATAGAATTGGAAAAGTTCAAGCAGAAAAATCAAGAAATAGTTAAAAAAACTGAGAATTAATAGTGAATTGGAATTGGCGAGATTGTACGCACAAAATCAAAACCAAGGTATTATTTATTACCAAATTCCCAAAGCTAGTAATGTGAAGAAAAAATTCACTTTTCCTTAACTTCATTCCGACAGTTTGGCTGTCGATTCAAAGGGATGGTTACCCTTTTGGAGTCAATATGAGCATATTGATAAATATCAAGATATTGCTCCTGAAAACAAATTTCATTATTAAGTGGAAGTCATTGCCTTTGGTTCAAGATCAAAAGAAATTGTGGAAAGTTTCCAGGCCAACAGGCGAAAATTATGCCAAGGCTGTTGACAAATTAAAGGCTCCTTTTGGGATAGAAGACCTTTTTGGTGGAAGCTTATGTTAGGGAGTTGTTGAAGCTAATAATTTCTGTGCAGTCTAATCAAAAATTATCACCAACATTTCTTTATGACAAAATAGAGTCTTATTTCCAAGCTCTTGAAAATCTGGGAGTTACAACAGATAAATGTGCCTCGATTTTCGACCCTATGGTAGAATCATGTTTTGACTAGGAATTTCTAAGAGCCTGGAATAAGCATGCCTCTAATTCTGCAAACGATGTAAAGGAACGGTTGAAGAATTTGATGTTACTTCTCAAAGAAGGACAGGAAAGATATCCTTGGTGATGTCCGTTGTTAGTATTTTGGTGTTACAAAAGGAGCAGTTAAATTGCCAAGCAATATATATATATATATATATATATATATATATATATTCAGGAAATTCAAAGAGGCAAAATTCCCACGGCATCATTCAAGGCAAAATTCCCACGGTTACTTGCATCATCCAAGCACCTGAAATAAAGAAGCCAAAATGTATATTTTGTTCCGGCAAGCATGCCAGTTCTGATGGTTTTAAGGTATCCGACTACGTTCGGAACCATGATTTTAAAAAAGTGCATAAATGGACAATTTTCATGGTATTTAGTGTCACATAGATTAACATACATGTATAAAATTGTTTTATATAAGGACATTTTGACAAAAAAAAATTATTTAAATACAATATTTTAGCAAGAAAGTAATTTAGAGAATAACCTTTTTTCAAAATGTTCTCCTTTTGTAAAAAATGCTTCTAAAATAATAATATTTTGCTTATATAAAATAAAGACTTCTCCAGAGTCTGAACAAGGATTTTTGAAAATTCACATTATTTTCAGAGTTTCAACCAATTGAAATAATTATCGGCGTTGTTTTCTTAAAATTTCTCCCCTCTGTTGTCGTAAAATATGGATAAACCCACTTCTAAGTTATATATTTCAAAAATTCTAGTTGAGCCTCTATACAGAGGTCTGAGCTATATACAGGGAAAATATTATTATAATAGAAGCAGTTATCGCAGAAGGAGAATATTTTGAAAATGGGTCATTCTATGTTCATTTTTTGTCAAAATATTGTACTTAAATAATTTTTTATTGTAATACTATTCTTAAAATAATTTTATATACATTTTCTAATCTAAGTGACACTAAATATCATAAATATTATCCAGTTATACGCTTTTGCAAAATCATGGCTCCGAAAAGAGTCGGATACCTTAATGCTCAAAAACTGACTCAACTGAAAACTGAAGAAAAGCAAAATATAGTAAGGGACATGAACTGCTGCTTCGCCTGCCTTTTGCCTAAACATTCAGTTAGAAAATGTCTAAAGTTTTTAAAATGCCCTGTTTGTAATAAAGGACATGTAATTTTTTTGATTTGAGATTGAGCATTCGTGGAACTCATCGCGCACGCACTTTTAGGGTTTTGAGTTTGCCGTGGATAATTTGATAGTAACTAGTCCATCTGATGTTAACTAGTTCTCGAACTTGCTGAATGCTACCGACAGTAGTTGAAGTTAACAATCTCTGAGCTCCCTCTTTTTGTGTTGTTCTCTTTCTGCCACATTTAATCGTTTCGATCTGCACAATAAACAATTTTACGAGATAACGCGATTTCCCCGTAATAGGCGATAATGGACGTGAACGGGATTAAATTTCTCATACTTGACCACAGACACACTAACGCATACACATGCGGCTGCCACCTATCTTTGTTTAATAATGTTGTAGAAGAAAAGCTGTAAGTAATTTTTCGACTTATTCTCTCTCTCGTATGTAAAAAGTTTTATATTCTACAAACATATAATTAAAGTGTTTATTTTTACATGTCCAAAACACACATTAATTAATTATTAAATATACATATTTTGCTGCTTTTTTATTTTTAAATTTTCAGAATTCAACATACTAATGAAAGAAAATTGTGTTAATATAAAAGGGAAAGCCATTTTCTAATAGGGAAATGTTACTTATTTTCAGCTTATTTACGAAAAAAATATAAAAATATATTTGATCTTTATCTGTAAGCTGACGGCAAATAAAAGCTTCTGGATAATAATAATTTTCTAAGCCATCATAGTTGAAAAGTATTCCATAGATATTATTTTTCGAAAAAAAAAATAACAACCGTACGATTCTGAATGGATAAAACTCACTTAAGCAAATTATATTTCTCAAACTCTTCAATAGCTTAGTTTTTCAAATTGAAGAAGCCTTTTGCAAACGATTTTTTGCTGTAAGCTCATGAATATTCATCGTTGAAAAAATATTTTCTGCTAGATTTATTCTTATTTCATTGTTACTGAATTGAAATTTATTTCGACCTAAAAGAATTTCCAAATGTAGTACTCCATGAAGGATCGTCTTGAGATTTGACGTTTACAGGATATTCTGCATATATTTTGCTTATGAATGTCTACACTTCCTTTTAAACGCATCATTTATTTCATATGTCTGTTTTCTGAGAGAAAACTACACAAAAAATTGCTTTATGCAAATTTCTATTGAGTGAAAAGTTATATAAATTGCTATGTGATGCGTTATTAGTTTTTTTAACATGGTATTTTCATAAAACCATACTTATGTTTTGAATCTGTACAGAAATATCCTTCTAATGTTTATTAATAAATCATTTACATTTGAGAAAATGAAATTTTTCGACGTAATATCTTAAAATTCGTTCTGGAAAAATATTATGGATATTTTTATTAAACAGACGAAAATATGGAAAAGGAGTTAACTTGAGTTTCTCATTATGCATCGAATGATTCTGTAGGATGTAATTTTTGATTATTTTTTCTGATGTAGTTAAAAAAGGACCGACAGAAGAAAATGTTTAAAAAATGGAAACTATAAAAACCATACTTGAAAAAATATCTTTAATTATTTGAAATATAAAAGGTATTTACCCCTTTTATTGATTTCCCAATTTACTTTGAGAGATAGTTATAATTTTATTTGGGTGTGGTCAAACAAGGAAAAGACGGGAGTCAAAAATTAGAATATTTGTCCTCAGTGAAGCATAATATTTTTGCTCTGCATTCATTCCAATTTATTAAATTGTAGTACGATGCAGTATAAATTTGAGTGTAAAAATGGGTAAAGGGAAACATACTTTAAAATGTGATACATGTTTTAGAGGAAAAAAAAATTATTGATTGAAAAAACATTTAAATGTTTAAAAATTATGCTTTAAACATATTAAATTAAAAATTTAAATTTTTAATGCGAGTTTATAATGTATTAAAAAAACTTAACAAAAATTTTTATAAAAAGAATGTTTTTAAAACTATATTTTTATTGTATCCCGGAATTTTTTTTTTGGGATCCGACTAGGTTAAAAAAAGGGGTTTTTTTTGGGACAAAAATGTCGATTTTTTTATGATTGTAAAAAAAGCCCCAACCTTTAAGTTTCCCAAAAACAGTCTTTTTTTTTTTAATTTTTTACGTAAATTAGAACTCTAGATATAGCAATTTTAATAAGTAAATAGTAGTTAAAAAACGAAGCCGGAAGAAAGTCACCCCTTTTCCGGAAGTGAGGGGACATATGCAGTGTTTAATTATTTTTTCCCCTAAAAGGAATTTTCCCAAAAACCAAAATTTTAATTATCTGTTTACTAAGTCACAGTTTGCTAATAATTATTTCAAAAATTTTGGTTGCAAACGATTGGGCAAGGGAATTTTTGGGACAAAAACCCCATTCCGTTTTTTGTTTAAAATTCGACGTTAGATTTACCCCCGCCTATCTTAATCCTTTTTTTTTCTATTTTTTTGCTTTTATTTTTAGAATTTAAATTTTTTTAAATTTTTAATCTTAAAATTTTTTTTTACCTGAAACCCCTTGGGTAAATGTCTTTTTATATCGTCCCCAAAAAAAATTTTTCGGAAGCAAAATACATGCACTGAAACTGCCATGCATGGAAGAAATTATGACCGCCAGTTTACTAAAGCTGCAAAAAATGAACCAGGTAAATAATGATGAAATTAATTTTTCCCAGAACATTTAACTGGAAAAAAGGATTGTTTGGTTTCCCGGGAAAATTTTTTAATTTGGGTTTTTTTTGTTTTTTATTGTATTCCCCCAAAAAAAAGGGGTGTAAACCGTGGGGAAAATTTAAATTTTTTAAAAAGGGAAAAAAAGAAAAATTTGCCCCCGGGAAAACCTTTTTTTTTTCAAAATAACTTTTTAAAAAACAAACTTTTTTCTCGGGGGGTGCCCCAAAAAAAGGTAGATCTCTCGATTCCCCCAAAAAGTTACATCACTTTTTAAAAAAAAATACAGGAAATTTTTTTTTTTTTTTTATAAATTTTTCTAAATTTCGGGAAGCCCAAAACTTTTGGAAACACTTATTTCTGAAAACTTTTGTTTTTTATTAACTTTTTTTAGAAAATGTTTGAACGGAAAAAAAGCTCTAAAAATTTTGCAGGGAAGTTTTATCTGGGGGAAAGATTTAAAGGTTTGGATTATCTTAAAACTTTACTTTACACTGAAAAAATTCGGTTTCATATGGGCATTTTGTTTTCCCAAAAAAGTTAGACAAAATGAATGAACTCAATACTCTTTTTGTTTATGGCTTAAGATTGAAAAGGTAGAGGTGTTTCAGCAGGAAAAAAACTTTTTGTGTTGTTTTAAATTTCCACATTTCCCTTTTTCTCAAAGCTTGCTTTCCCCGCCAACAAAAAAAAAAAAACTCCTAAATTCTGCTACTTCCATTGGAAAAAAAAATAATGAATGACGCAGAAAAAAGGGTATTGGGGAAAATTAAAAATCTATACATGAACCTAAAATTGTGGTTTTTCCCGGGGGGATGGTAACCTGGAGCGTCGTGGTTTTGTTCCCCTAAATGGTTTTTTAAGTGCAATATCTGTTGATATAAAAAATTGTTGATTTTTAAAACCCCAATTCTCAGTTTTGTAGAAAATGCAATTCAAAGAGGGAAAAACAAAATGTAAAATTTTCGGTTTTAATCATAAAAAAAGGATCTTCACCCAGTATGGAACCGGTTGGGGTTTATCAATTTTTTCGGGGGGTCTGAAGATCTTTAAAATTTTTTGATCCCTGACTATTATGGGGATAGAGACCAAAGCTTTTGATGCCGTAAAGGATATTTAGGGAAAAAGATTCTGTTACGAAGCTAAAAATGTATGGGGGCATATTAAAAAAAGATTTTTGGAACAAGGCTTCAAAAAATTAAAAGCATAAATAAAGGACTCGGGGAAAGGTAAATTGACTGATGGTTTAAAATAAGCTACAAATTTTTAATGGAATTGCTATTCGAAGCAAAAAATTTGGGGAACTTGGACAAAATGCAGTCTGCTTTTTTATTTGCCTTCTTCCATTGTTGCTCATCAAAACATCAGCCAAAACATGGACAGTGCCCCTGTCGGACTGAAAGTTGGTGCAAATTTAAAACGGGCAAAAGGGGTTTCCCTTAATTTGTGTATCGGGATAAATCCTTGGGACTGCCAAAAAAATATTATTAACATGATAAAGCCAGTTTATATGGTTTTTGTGTGACAGAAATTTTTTTAAAAGAAATGGTTACACGGCAAAACTCAAAACCAAACGAAAAGTTTTAATGCAATTTTGTCCCAAGATATTACCAAAAGAAGTTTTCGTTGAGCATCAAACATTGCGTTTAGGTTCTTATTTTTTGCTGTTGTGCAGTTTAATAATGGTTTTGGGGTTTAAATTTTCCCAATTTTAAAATTTAAAATGGGTTATTGTTTCGGGTTATTATACTGTACAGGGAAAAAAACCTTCGATAATGGGGCGCATTGCAGATTCAAAACGCCCTCATTTGCCAACAGCAAAACCTGCAAAAAAAATTTTTGGGGCCATTCAAAAAAAAAGAAATAAAAAAATTTTGGGGAAAAAGAAGAAGGTTTTACTTTACAAAACTGGGGGGAATTTTTAAGTTTTTTTTTAATATTTACTTTATGTAACTTATAAGTATTTTTTTGTAAATGTGTTTTTTGAAGAATAAAAATTTTTTCACGAAAATTTTTTTGCACAAAAAACTGTGATATCCCCAAAACAATTATAAAAAAATTCAATAAAATTTTGGAACCCCTTATGTTATAAGCTCTTGAGGTGTAGCAAACCGCAGGTTTTAAGATCCCCACATTTAATCCCCTTTTATAGTATTTTTTAGCTTAGAAATAAAAAGAGTAATTTTGACGAAAAATTTAACGTGAAGTTCAAATGCTTATTAAATATTTATTTTTTAAAATATTTTTTTAAACCCGCGGTTTTGTGACAATTTTAAAGGGGGATCAGTGAATATATCAATGCAATTAAAAAATTTCATTATGTCCAATATATTTTTTTTGCTTTTTTTTTCCCAAAATTAAAAAAAATTTTTTAAAAAAATTTTTTAAAAAAAATTTTTTTTTAAAAAAAAGAGGTGATGCATGGTATTTATTTTTGATAATTATAACCTTTAAGCCCCATTCATATTCTTTTTAAAAAAAAATTTAAAAATTTTTTTCTGAAAATCAATTTTGAAAAAAAATTTGGGCTTCGAACCCAGTCGGGTGCCTTAAATGTACTAAAACGACGAAAAAAAACTTTCTTTTTACTTTATCATGAAATTTAAAAAAATCGTTAAACATACCCCAAATTAAAAAACCCCTTTAAAAAATTTAAAACCAGTCAGGGTTTTTCCCCAAGAGGCTCAAAAAACGTGGGGTTTAAACCCCCAAAAAAAAAGCCCCAATTTTGATTGAGAACCAAATGGCTGCTAGACAGTGAAAGATCAATCGAAAATTCCAAATTTTAAAAAGTTGAATGCGGGTATTGATTAATATATATGTATCTATTCAAGTCCACACAAAAAACACCAAGCTTTTTTAAAAAAATTTTTTTTAAAAAGGGGGCAAATTTTATATGTCGCCGAGAGCCTAAAAAAGACGCCCAACGAAATCTAAATTGTTTTTTCCACCATGTCAAAATATCGCTCTTGGGTTAGAAGCTTAATACTAGAAAGTCAATGTTTTGGTTTTACAGGGCTATAAAAAAACAATGATCTGAGATTAGAAGTGTTAATGTTTAAAAACCATCTATTCGGAGAAAAAAATATTGGGTGTTTAATTTAATACTTGAAGATGTAATGGAAAAAAAAAAATTAAGGGGTTATATATGGAATTTAATTTTTTAAAATTTTAAATTTTTAAATTTTCTTACATTTACCCCCCCCCCCCAAATTTAAGAGGGGGTTACTGGTGGGTTTTTTCTCTTACAAACGGGAATCAATTTTCAATTTTGTACAAAAAAATAATAACATCATATAGAATCATTTTTTTACACGCAGTAAAATAGATTTAAGTAATAGGAATAATAAAATCAAAAAACAATAAAATAAACGAAATTCTAACAATAAACACAATAATAAAACACTATTAAAAAAATTAATTGATAAAAATGAAATTTTAAAAAAAATAAACTACACTAGCTTTTTATAATCTAAACCTCTTCCAGGACAGAAGCTTTGCTTTTTATATATATATATATATATATATATATAACGATTGAAAATTTAAAATTTTTTACTTTATCGGGAAATTTTTTACGGCTTTTTTTGAACCCAAAAAATTATATTTCCAAATTTTTTTTATATTTATAAATACAAGTGTTTGGGGAAGACTTGCATTTTTTAAGTTTTTAAAAAAAAACAAAACAAACCAAAAGATTACACGGACAATTTCAAAAAGAAATTGAAAAAAAAAGTTAAAAAAAAAAAGGCCCTTTAAAAAATACATCTGCGGATGCGCCTGCTTCTTTTTTTCAACGACAATTTTTCTTCTTTTGGATAACCAAAAGTAACATAAATAAGGACGTGGTTCCAACTGAGAAAATTTGAACTTTCAATATTTGATATACGCCAATTTACAACGGAGGTTTTTACTAATGATTAAATGCTAATTTTTAAAAGGGAAATTTTATGTTAAATTTATATAAGTTGGTATTAAAAGAATAAAAGATGTGATTTTTCTGAGTATAAAAAAAAACCCGTGCTCAAGAAGAATCTTAAAAACTTTTTTGAAAGAAAAATTGGACCTTCGAAAAAGGACGGTAAGCCGAGACGATAGCTTCAATCATTGAGTTGGGAGAATTTGGGCCAAAAAATCATACCTTTGGAAACATTTAAATTTTTGTGTTAAATGACATCTGTGAATGAATGATGACAAAATATTTTGCTGTTCACAGAACTAAAATCGATGTTTCCCCTTTTAATGAGATCAAAAAGGTGAACCAATTTTTTAGAAAATTAAAGGTACCACAACATTGAATGGATGGTTTTTTTGCCAAACTTTGGTTTATGAAATTTTAGGGCGTTTTTTTTAGAAAGAAGTGACGTAGCTGTGTAAAAAGGGCAAGGTTTTTGTGAAAATTTTTCCACACTAGATGGCTGCCCCCGTCAAGGGTTTCCCCGAATCAGCGAAATAGATGGCGTGGTGCGAGATAATCCCAAAATTTAAATTTTATTCTAATAAATGTTAAACTTAAATATAATAAATGTTAAACTCTTATTTTTATAAATCACTTAATTACTGTTAAATTTTTTAAAAAGATCCCATTTTAAAATTTCAGTTTTATATTTTACTTTTTACCTCTATCGATTATACATATGTTTAACTAAAACTAAATTGTATTTTTTGTGAAACGTGGCATTTATGTACAACGATTTCCGACTTACTTTGCTGACGGTGTCGAATGGACACGCATAATAAAAAATTTCCCGTAGTTATTGATGGAATTTTTTTTCTTAGAATTTTTTTAAAACTCAACACACTGAGTATTTATTAGGTGTTTTCTTAAAAAGCACCCTAATAGTTGTATTTGGATAAATTTAAATGTTTGTGTATAAAATTGTAATTAAACGTTATATTTAACATAAATAAAAAAAAATTTTTATGCATAAAAATAAGACATCCCTTAGAAATAAGCCTATATAATTTTTTATGGGAAATATTCCTTTTAAAACCGGTAGTTTTTTTAAATGAAAAATATGACGCATTCATTTTTTGGGAAAAATAAATTTTTAGCATTGGGAGATTATATGTTGCCCCCAGCCTAGATACCCCCTATTCACCGGGAAAATTAATCGAAATTATTGATTTTTTAAATTTATGCTATCTAAAGTAATTTTTATCTTGACTGTCAAATAAACAACTGAATGTGTTAAATTTTGAAATAATATTTCGTTATAAGGATACGCGTTACGGAAAACCAGCTGTTTATGAATGGTACTTTGATTCTCTTCACCCCGGCATTTTAAAGAAAAAATCTGACTAGGCACCCCTCTCAAGTTTGTGTAGGAGGCACACAAGGAGCTTGAGATTCATGGCCAACCACACGACATTTGCTACCTGCAGTTTGTATGAAGTTACGAGAGCCACCCTTTAACTTATAAATGTGAGTCTGATTTTGACAAAGATGGACTTCATTTTCTGTCCTACTCTTGAGCTGGATTTTCTCCGCAACAAAAGTTCCATTGATCTAGTCTAACTGGAGGATAGGAAAACAACAAATAAAATATGATCGCCCCTTCAAGTGTACAAATATCAGATTGAATCTTTAAGCCAAATAATGGCATAAGTATGTAGCCTTGTAAACATTAATAAAAAATTATTTTTAATTCTTTTAAATCATGCGCGATATATTAAGAAAGAAGAAAAATACTTTTTTTTTCAGGAAATAAAGTTTTTCTTTAATTTTTTCGAATTTATTTTTGAACACAGTTTTACAAACCACGAGAAAATTTTGACTGCTGATAGTTTCAATTCTAGAACATTTCCTAACAAATAATAATAATAATTAAATAAATAAATGCTTTATTTTTTTCCTTTGATGAAGTTTTTTCTATGGATTTTTTTTTGTTTTTCTTGAAAAAGAATGCTTTGCTAATAAATATTGTTGTTTTAGAACAATATAAATCGAAGCAAAACTAAACAAATTATTGTTCTTCAAATTACACAATGTTAAAGGTAACTATAATCACCTGAAAATAGGCCTCACTGGATAAGTGACGATGAAACATCACTTCGTGAACAATGTTATTTTTACTTAACAGGGAGTTATAACCCTGATGACACTAGTGGCAATGACAACCTGGTGGTCAAGGTAACGGACTAGTGATAGGCGTGTAAGGTGTTCGAGCCTATTGCTGATGTCGATCCGTCGTGAAGAGAGGGCTGTTGCATGTTAAATATGTCGAGGCTCAAACGTCCTCCCGTTGGTGTGGAGTGAATGTTAGGAGAAGAGGGTGGAGGCTAAGGTGTCGTTCTCGTCACTTGATCATGGTTCAAAATTACGAGGCTCATTGTCAATAGCCCCATGCAGCTTTATGGTGCGAAGTTAATGTAACTCTCAAGTACCCATATGTCACTAAAAACTTTTCATATTACAGGACTGATACCTGTTTAATCCGACAAGTTTAAAAATTCTTGGAGTAATATGGTGTGGAAAATAGGAGAAGTAGTGCCAGCTCATGTATCATCCTCTTCATTTAATGTTCTCACTGCGCATCCTGCGATTTCCACTGATATGCATTTTTCCAACTATTTAGCTCTGCTACCCATGCTCTTTATGCTTTCATTTACGTTTTTATGTTTATATTATGATGAACACTAATTCTATATTTTAAAATAAACCATTCTTTTACAAAAGTTGTTTGTATATTTTAACTGTGTAAAATGTAGATTTAATACATAGATTTGAAATATGTAATGAAATCATGCGCAGTTTTTGAACCTACTTTGATAAAATAGCCACTTAGCGAGCGGGTTAAGGATAGTTTAAAATTATGGGGTTTATCACTAACAGACCTCGTTTGCTTCCAAAAGGAAAACTTTAATAAAAATTCAAGTAATCAAAATACCGTATAGAATACCAACTGGTAACTTATTACAAATGTCGTTGTAAAATAATATAAAAAAATGATGAATACTATAAAATATGATTTAATTAATTTGTCAGTAAAATAGTTTATTTATAATTTAATCAATATAATTGGCAGTAATGCGTGATTTCTTATAAAAATGAAGTGAAATGAAGTGAATGAAGGAGAAAAAAAATCCTTTCTTGCTTGAAGTACGAGTATATAGAAACTTCCTCTTGAACATATTTCACATTGAGTAACTATGTGTGTGTGACGCTATCTACATATTTTGGATATCCTTTAGAAAGACTTTTTTTTACTTCTAAAGAAAATCACAGTGATTTTTTTTATATATAAATTGAGATTAAATAAGGATATGTGCTAATACTTGTGTACATTATGTAATGATGAAACATTCATGTTTATACTTGTGGAAAAAATCCAAATATATTATTTGTTGAAGTAAAGGCTCAACGAATAGGTAGCGAAGTGCACTGGGGATAAAAACGTGAATATATCATAATACTTTAGGACAGTGCTTCTCAAGCTTTCACTATTTGCGTCTCAATATTCAATCATATTTTTCTTAGCGCCCCCTTCCATAAAATAACTATGTATTAAATTGAATAATACTATACTTTGACGCTAAAGCTACAATACGACTTTAACCTCTTAAGTGCCCCTGGCATATATAAGTCTCACTCAACCAAAACGTTAATTGCTCCGGACGTATATATACGTCTTTCCAAAGTATGATCTTCTTTGTTCACTGCTATTCATAAAATTATACCGAAGGCTTCTAAATGCAATAAAAGGACATTGACAGTGTTTGCGAAAGACTTACTTATTTACTCCTTTTCATCTTTCTCCTCCAATATATCACATACGCACGCCTACGTGGAAAATGGTGGCATTGGGGAGGGAATCGCGTAACATTTAACAGTTTTGGGATTAATTATAAATCGCATAAGTTATCAAGATAAGCGTTGTGTGAATTGTGCATATAATTTTATATATGACAAGGCCATGGGGTCAATGGTCCTTATTACACTTGTTCTTAAATTAGTATTTTTAAATTAATTATAAAATAAATTGTGCTATACTAATACATTTTTAAGTGTATTATATCAGAGTAAATGTGTATTTTATTTTTTTCTTATGCCAGAATGTATTTTGTTTCTTTACTTTCGGTAAATTAATATTTTTTAAATAAGGTTTTTTTTCGTTTTTTCAATATGGTCGCACCCACCTTGTAGAGTTATTACGACCCCCTAGGGGGGACACGCACCACAGTTTGATGAACGCTAACTTAGGAGAAGGATTTCTGAAGAAACTTAAATTTTTCCTAAAGTACATAGTTATGATTTTGTGCTGCTTTAAATTAAGATTATGCTTTAGATGCTGCTTTAAAATTAAATTAAGGTATCCAACTACGTTCGGAACCGTGATTTTAAAAAAGTGCATAAATGGATAATTTTCGTGATATTTAGTGTCACTTAGATTAGAATACATGTATAAAATGATTTTAAAGACATTTTGAGAAATTTTTTTTATTTTATTTAAATACAATATTGTGGCAAAAAATTAACTTAGTTCCAAATGTTCTCCTTTTATAAAAAATGCTTCTAAAATAACAATATTTTGTGTGTGTGCTTATATAAAGTAGACTTCTCCAGAGAGTCTGAACTTTTTTTTTTTGAAAAATTCACATTATTTTTAGAGTTACAACCATTTGAAATAATTATCTGCGTTTTCTTCTTAAAATTTCTCCCCTCTGTTGTCGTAAAACATGGATAAACCCACTTCTAAGTTATATATTTCAAAACTTATAGTTGAGCCCCTGTACAGTGGTCTGAGCTATATATAAGCAAAATATTATTATACTATAAGCATTTTTTACAAAAGGAGAATATTTTGAAAATGGGTCATTCTATGTTCATTTTTCGTCAAAATATTGTACTTTTTTATTGTAATACTATTCTTAAAACAATTTTATATACATTTTATAATCTAAGTGACACTAAATATCATAAATATTATCCATTTATGCGCTTTTGCAAAATCACGGTTCCGAACGCAGTCGGATACCTTAAGATTACACAGAAAAGTTGTGAGATTACATTTTTCTCCCGATGCAATGACGGTTTTTACAAAAACTAAGAGATTGCCCTTTTCGTTTTAAACCCAATTACTTAAAAAAAAATTATATTAACTTTTTTCAAACTAAATTACATTTCTTTGGGAAATAGTCTAATTCGTTGTTGGTACCATTTTTTATATCTGGGCGTATATGATAGTTTGAGTAATAAGCACTGAAATATTACCTGAATTTTTGTAATATTCAATCAAAAGCAATACAAAAATAAAATCCGTTCAATATAATACGCCAAATATTGTATTTTCAATATAAGCATTTGAAAACTAACTATGCGTCAAGTTTCAGTTTAATTGAGGTATACATTTTGTAATGCTATGTATTGTATGAGTGGAAAATGTACCGTTCCTTCTGTGAAAACGTGAAAATAAATTTGTGTAAAATGTTTTTTACAATTCTTGCTGTAACTTTCTTGTTGGTTTTTCAAGACATAGAGGCAAAGCTCAAGCATATTTTTACACATGAATGAGGACATTTTGTATCAAACTTTTAACGTTGCATTTTTAGGGTACTAAAAAAATTTTTTATGTTTTATATCTGATTCAATTTACATGTAAAATTCTCTAGTAAATAATCCCAGAAGAGAAAGAATTTTGCAAATTAATCATATATTATGTGATATTAAGAAATTATATTCTACGATGAAACTTTGAAAGTGAAATATTTAATGGAAACAAATGAAAGTAACAGCATTATAAGACATGTTCACTTAAGGAGTATTGTATATTTCTCTAACTTGACTAAACATGGTTGATTTTTTTCATTTAAATTCTTAAAATATTTAACCATGTGAATGATGATACTATCTCCGTTATCTTTTATTTTTTCAAATGAATGTGGTTTTTCTGTTTTATATATTTCACATAAAAATGAGATCCCTGAATAATTCTTTGTATTTATTTCACCTGAAAAATTAATATTTATCCAAACCTTTCCCCTTTTTTTTAAAATATTTTATATTGGTAATTATTTATAACAAATAAATGAACAAAAATATAACTTATTTATCTTTCGAAAAAATAACACTATGTTTAATTTAATTTGTACTGCTTTGCATAAAACCAAATGACTATATTTTTTCTTATATCTATGTACAATGAAACGATATTTACAGTTACTTTATGTCAGTGAAACGGAAAATTTAAAAAATACTGGAAATGTTTTAGATATTTATGTTTAATATATTTTTTATTACTTCAATATTAAAAGCAGTAATTATTAAGACTAAAAAACCCCAAACCCAAAAAAAAAGATTAAAAACAAATTTTAAAATTAGAATTGTTTGAAGTGCGAAACTAAAAGCTGTGCTTCTATAGAAAACTTTTGGCAGTGTTCCCAACCCTTTTTATGCCTGACCGGTAAAGCTTGATAATTTTACAGCGGCCCGCTGAGGTGTGGACATTGATTACTTATATTTTAGATTGTTTTAGTTTAATAATTTTAATTTAATATTATTTATAAACGTGCTTTCAGAATAAAATATAGCTACACCAAAAAAGGAATATCAAGTGATTTAACAAGGAATATAAAGAGATTTTCATAAAAGTACCCCCCAAAAATATGCCACATTAAATAAAATGGGAATAATTTAATATTTCTTGGCAGACCAGTAGTATTTGTTCCACGGACTGGGGTCCATGGCCCGGGGTTGAGACCTCTGGTCTAGGGCATAAGATAAAACATAAATAAAGTAAGATTTTTTTATTCTATTGAGATATCTACAGATTCGTAAAATTGAAATAAACCCTTAAGATTAATGAAAAGAATCATTTAAAATTTATTTAGTCAAGTTGACTTGCTAAGTAATTTGCAATAATAATAATAATGATACAACCCGAAATTTATTCCGTCTGAAAGTTTCCAAAAAAACAACACGGGGCCCAAATATCTCCTACCTATTTAACATGTATTTACGAAAGTGCTTAGAGTGTCCGGGGTGATAACTTTATGCGTAGAAAAATAACATAAAAATCATTAAATGAAGCTGTGCTTTTAAAATGTAAAATATGATATATCAATTCTCCCAATTGTGAATAAATGTTTAGTTCTCTGAAAGCATTTCAAAAAATTTTAGAGAGAAGTGCAGCAACATTTTTTGAAGTGAGTTTGGGAGAAAAACTGATAAAATGAAAAAAGGAGCAATGACGCATACTTTTTAAATTTTCCCAAAGGGTGAACAATTAAGAGATTTCAGAATTCAAGCGATTTCAAAACTCTTTCCAGTTCTGAAATCTTTTGAATTGTTAAAAAACTTTGGAAAATGCCATAAAGAACAATAGCATTATCTCAAGATCTATCTAATCGTAACTGTAATGTTGAAACTACTTTTATGTTAGTGTGGTGACGGTTAAGTAATCGAATTCAGTATTGCAGTTTTCTACGGATACGAATTAATAATAAATTTTGATCTAAGGTTTTTAATTGATTAATTGATTGAATATTAACGTCGCACTGTTCAGCTACACGGGGGCTTTTGGCGACGGACCACGAAATTGAACCATGGTCAAGTGACGTGGACGACACCTGAGCTGGCACCACCTCTCTAACTATCACACCACACCAACAGGAGGAAGTTTAAGCTCTCGACAGATTTAACATGCATCGCTGCCCCACGGCGGGTCTTTAGTGGTACTGGGCTCGAACTCGTGACAAAGCCAGCTATGATCCGATACCTTAACCCCCAGGCTACCGCGGCCACGTTTTTTCAAAAACAAAATTTTAAAATACACACTATATGTAAGAATAGCGACAAGCATATTTAAGAAAGAAAAACCGAAATATCTTTCCTTTTGTGTTAAGTTATGTTCTATTCTGTCAAATGACATTCATTGTCTTCATTATTCTCATTAAAAAGTGCACTTTAGGATTCAGTAGCATTATTTTTGTGCTTCCTACCCGCCTGACTATTCGACCCTTTTCTCATCCCCTCTTTTTTAAAGTAAAAGTTCATATATTTACCTTTTAAATTAACGAGTGTCGTTGAATATTCACCAGAATTGCCAACCATTTAACTACATGAAAAGGAAAAATTCAGCCTAATAATACCAGACATTTTATAGGTCTCTAATGTAAAATAATAGCTTTGGAATCATTTGTAATGAGTTTTCAATTAAATTTACTCTTTAATAGCTAACTCTCTTTATTGGCTAATATATAAAAAACCATTAAATCATGAAACTTGCAATAAAAATTTATAATTGCAGTTTTAAGAGCAGACTGATTAAAAACAAAAGCAGCCCTGTTCGAGCAATTCTTATTCCAACCCATTTATAGATCTCGAATGGAAGCTAAGTGGGGAATTAGATTCAAAGATGCTTCATTGGATTAAATTTGAAGATCAAGCACCTCACATTTCAATTTCTTCCAATCGAAATCCTAAAGGTATTCAAAAGCAGGAATAGCTACTTGAGCTCGAAATGTTCAAGTAATTAAGATTAATCTATCCCCTATATCACCAAAATATGTTTGTACATTTGGAGCAAGGATTTCATCCCGATGTATGACAGCGATCAGTTTTTTTCTATCAGCCATAAGTGTGACTTTCAAGTAAGATTCCAGCCTAAGCGACAATTCCACCTTCTGTATAAATATGTCTTTGAACAATGTTATAATTTTAGTATCAGGTGCGTTGTTCTTTTAAAATCAGGTCATAACCTGAATCTACTTCTAAAGTAAATCAGAACTCGTGGGTGAACAGTACAAAATCTCATCAATATATATTTACCGATAATGCACTTTTCTTTGCAATGTAAACGAGTACTTCTATCTTGATATTTGAGATGAACATATTTAAATGTAAATGAATGACGTTTTGCATCGTATCATTGAAACTGAAGTTAGCCATGCAGCATAGCAGCGGGAATTGTCATCCATGTTAAGGCATATTGGTGTAAAATGAGATTGTACGCAATAATTCTCCTCTTTCATTGGTTTTTAAGAATACCCAACAATCTTGCGTAAGATTTGTAACTCGTGTTTGGGTAAAAAGAGGTTATAGACACTGGATTTTCAGATTCAAATTGATCCCAGGATCTTTCAAAGAAGGTATACAACACTTTTTAGACTTAACCAAAAAAGTCTTAGAATCAATGGCAGTCCATCAAATTGAAAAAAAGGTGTTTTTATGCCCCTTGCTGCTGATTGAAAAGTTATGCTCCCAGTGTCAACGTTTTTCACATAGCCACGCGAATGTGTTGTATGAGGGAGCATTAAAAAATGCAAACCCTTCTCTGAAATACGTACATCCTTCCAAAAATTGTCAAGTCATTTTGTTGCATTCCAAATCTTCGGAATAGTTTTACTGATAGCAGCGGATAGAAAAAATTCGTATATTTTGAAAAAACCGATTTATACGCTAAGGCATTACGCACCGGCTAAGCGGGGGTGAAATATAGAGCAAAGATATGTGGTCAACATGTTTTTTTTTTTTGTTTATGTTTAAGAATTGATGTTAGAATAGATTTCAATTTATTTTATAAGGTTTTTCTTTAGGTATCCGACTACGTTCGGAACCGTGATTTTGCAAAAGCGTATAAATGGATAATATTTATGATATTCAGTGTCACTTAGATTAGAAAATGTACATAAAATTGTTTTAAGAATATTATTACAATAAAAATTATTTAAGTGCAATATTTTGACAAAAAATGAACACAGAATGACCCATTTTCAAAATATTCTCCTTTTGTGAAAAATGCTTCTATTATAATAATATTTTGCCTGTATATAGCTCAGACCTCTCTACAGAGGATCAACTAGAATTTTTGAAATATGTATCTTAAAAATGGGTTTATCCATATTTTACGACAACAGAGGGGAGGTAAAGGAGACATTTAAGGAAAAAATGCCGATAATTATATTTCAATTGGTGGTAACTCTGAACATAATGTGAATTTTTCAAAAATCCTAGTTCAGACTCTCTAGAGAAGTCTTTACTTTATATAAAAAACCCCAAAACACCAACACACACACACACACACACACACACACACACACACACACACACACACACACACACACACACAACAACACACACACACACACACACACACACACACACACACACACACACACACACACACACACACACACACACACCCCCACACACACACACACACACACACACACACACAATATTATTATTTTAGAAGCATTTCTTTTAAAAGAACATTTTGAAAAAGATTATTCTAAGTTAATTTTTTTTAAAATATTGCATTTAAATAATTTTTGACATTTTATTTAGAAATTTTTATACTATTTAATAATGTCAATTTCCCATTGGGAACTTTCTCATAATGAATGATTTGTTTAATAATACTAAATATATAAACTAACACTAAATCATGAAAAACTGTTTGTTCAAATTTCTTGTAGAGAGTTACATATATAATCCCTTACACATTTCACTATATTTAAATATTACCGGTATCCGTATTTCTTACAGTCTGTAAAATATAAGAATTCCGGTATCGTATTCCAAAACTACTAGCCACAACTTGAAGGAAAATCAATAAACCTAATTTTCAATCAGGTAAGAGGAGTCACGAGTACAGCTTATAACCAATTATTGGAGATTAATTAATAAAAGTTGAGGTAACTGAAAATAAAACAATCCGATAATTCGTTTCTGTTTTAATGATAATTATGGTGAATATTGACTGAGAAAGGGTTCAATAAAATACTGTGTTAGATAAGTAACGTGGATGTTACCTTGCATAATATAATCGAAGTTACTAATTGAAGAACAATTGCACTGGTGTTTAAAAGTTAAGCCTAATTGACGTTTATATGAAATCTATCAGAATGGGGCGGGAAACCTGATATGATAGTGTAATACAGTTATACCGTTAGAAAACAATAAAAAGGATATTAATCTCTTTTATCTTAAAAAAATAGTTTAAGGAAAACAGAGCAAACTAAGAGTTTATACTATAGTGAAAAAAATGTGATGTAAAAAAAAAGGAGGGGGCGGTGGTTGACTAATTAATAAAAAACGTCATTATCTCTGGTGGGCTTGAATGTTTTACAACAAAGGTGTTAAACTCGCGGCCCATGGGCCACATGCAGCCCTCAACGGACATTTTTTTGCGACCCAGCCAGTATATCGGCAAACAGTAATATGTAATAAAATACGAAAATGTCTCCCGAAGTAGGAAAGATAGTAGGAGAGGAGAGATGTCAAGTGTCGAGACATAAACATTAAACTTTTTAGTGTTCTTTTATATATGCTTATTATAAAGTATTATTCGAAATAAACCAATGTTTCTATGAATATTAATTTTTCTGCTGCCCACCTTAATTTAAGCTTTGTTTTTTTTGGCCCAAGTTCGCCTTTCAGTTTGACACCCTTGTTGAACAACGATTAACCGTATGTAAAATGAGAATTTGGATGAAGTGTTGCCTGAAATATTTTCGAGTATAACAGATAACTCTGTTACGTTCTGGAACGGATTTTGGAGGATGCCTAAGGACTGGAATTTGTCTCACATACTCACCAATACTAAGATCAGGAGGAAGAGCGAATTTTTGCTAGTACCAAATATTTTCCCTTTCAAGGAAGTCTTTGACCATGATTGCACTCTAAATAGGTACGATATCACTCATGATGACATAAATGACATCATCTTGAAACAAGACAACAAAAGGCTGAACTTGAGCACGTGAAAGTTCCCTAGAGTACGAATTTGACTCAGAGTTAATTTCGAAAAAATGTGTTTCGGAATCCTACCAGAGACTGAATTGATTAAATTAAACCTTTAAAATTTTGTTAACGGCACCACCAGATGGAGCCACTAATGAAAATCTCACATTAAAACATTGTCTTTTCGCGTAAA